>CAUJBB010000075.1:0-7500 GCA_963082805.1 Hemicrepidius hirtus
GTATGTATGTATGTAGGTATGTAGGTATGTATGTATGTAGGTATGTATGTATGTAGGTATGTAGGTATGTATGTATGTAGGTATGTATGTATGTATGTATGTAGGTATGTAGGTATGTATGTATGTAGGTATGTAGGTATGTATGTATGTAGGTATGTAGGTATGTATGTATGTACGTATGTAGGTATGTATGTATGTAGGTATGTAGGTATGTATGTATGTAGGTATGTAGGTATGTATGTATGTAGGTATGTAGGTATGTATGTATGTAGGTATGTAGGTATGTATGTATGTAGGTATGTAGGTATGTAGGTATGTAGGTATGTAGGTATGTAGGTATGTAGGTATGTAGGTATGTAGGTATGTAGGTATGTAGGTATGTAGGTATGTAGGTATGTAGGTATGTAGGTATGTAGGTATGTAGGTATGTGGTATGTAGGTATGTAGGTATGTAGGTATGTAGGTATGTAGGTATGTAGGTATGTAGGTATGTAGGTATGTAGGTATGTAGGTATGTAGGTATGTAGGTATGTAGGTATGTAGGTATGTAGGTATGTAGGTATGTATGTATGTAGGTATGTAGGTATGTATGTATGTAGGTATGTAGGTATGTATGTATGTAGGTATGTAGGTATGTATGTATGTAGGTACGTAGGTACGTATGTATGTAGGTATGTAGGTATGTATGTATGTAGGTATGTATGTATGTAGGTATGTAGGTATGTAGGTATGTAGGTATGTAGGTATGTAGGTATGTAGGTATGTAGGTATGTAGGTATGTAGGTATGTAGGTATGTATGTATGTAGGTATGTATGTATGTAGGTATGTAGGTATGTATGTATGTAGGTATGTAGGTATGTATGTATGTAGGTATGTAGGTATGTATGTATGTAGGTATGTAGGTATGTATGTATGTAGGTATGTAGGTATGTAGGTATGTAGGTATGTAGGTATGTAGGTATGTAGGTATGTAGGTATGTAGGTATGTAGGTATGTAGGTATGTAGGTATGTAGGTATGTAGGTATGTAGGTATGTAGGTATGTAGGTATGTAGGTATGTAGGTATGTAGGTATGTAGGTATGTAGGTATGTAGGTATGTAGGTATGTAGGTATGTAGGTATGTAGGTATGTAGGTATGTAGGTATGTAGGTATGTAGGTATGTAGGTATGTAGGTATGTAGGTATGTAGGTATGTAGGTATGTAGGTATGTAGGTATGTAGGTATGTAGGTATGTAGGTATGTAGGTATGTAGGTATGTAGGTCTGTAGGTGTGTAGGTATGTAGGTATGTAGGTATGTAGGTATGTAGGTATGTAGGTATGTAGGTATGTAGGTATGTAGGTATGTAGGTATGTAGGTATGTAGGTATGTATGTATGTAGGTATGTAGGTATGCTTGTATGTAGGTATGTAGGTATGTATGTATGTAGGTATGTAGGTATGTATGTATGTAGGTATGTAGGTATGTATGTATGTAGGTATGTAGGTAGGTATGTATGTAGGTATGTAGGTATGTAGGTATGTAGGTATGTAGGTATGTAGGTATGTAGGTATGTAGGTATGTAGGTATGTAGGTATAGGTATTTAGGTATGTAGGTATGTAGGTATGTAGGTATGTAGGTATGTAGGTATGTAGGTATGTATGTATGTAGGTATGTAGGTATGTATGTATGTAGGTATGTAGGTATGTATGTATGTAGGTATGTAGGTATGTATGTATGTAGGTATGTATGTATGTAGGTATGTAGGTAGGTATGTATGTAGGTATGTAGGTATGTAGGTATGTAGGTATGTAGGTATGTAGGTATGTAGGTATGTAGGTATGTAGGTATAGGTATGTACTTATGTAGGTATGTAGGTATGTAGGTATGTAGGTATGTAGGTATGTAGGTATGTAGGTATGTAGGTATGTAGGTATGTATGTATGTAGGTATGTAGGTATGTATGTATGTAGGTATGTAGCTATGTATGTAAGTAGGTATGTAGGTATGTATGTATGTAGGTATGTAGGTATGTATGTATGTAGGTATGTAGGTATGTATGTATGTAGGTATGTAGGTATGTATGTATGTAGGTATGTAGGTATGTATGTATGTAGGTATGTAGGTATGTATGTATGTAGGTATGTAGGTATGTATGTATGTAGGTATGTATGTATGTAGGTATGTAGGTATGTATGTATGTAGGTATGTAGGTATGTATGTATGTAGGTATGTAGGTAGGTATGTATGTATGTAGGTATGTAGGTATGTATGTATGTAGGTATGTAGGTATGTATGTATGTAGGTATGTAGGTATGTATGTATGTAGGTATGTAGGTATGTATGTATGTAGGTATGTAGGTATGTATGTATGTAGGTATGTAGGTATGTAGGTATGTATGTATGTAGGTATGTAGGTATGTATGTATGTAGGTATGTAGGTATGTATGTATGTAGGTATGTAGGTATGTATGTATGTAGGTATGTAGGTATGTAGGTATGTATGTATGTAGGTATGTAGGTATGTATGTATGTAGGTATGTAGGTATGTATGTATGTAGGTATGTAGGTATGTATGTATGTAGGTATGTTGGTATGTATCTATGTAGGTATGTAGGTATGTATGTATGTAGGTATGTAGGTATGTAGGTCTGTAGGTGTGTAGGTATGTAGGTATGTAGGTATGTAGGTATGTAGGTATGTAGGTATGTATGTATGTAGGTATGTAGGTATGCTTGTATGTAGGTATGTAGGTATGTATGTATGTAGGTATGTAGGTATGTATGTATGTAGGTATGTAGGTATGTATGTATGTAGGTATGTAGGTATGTATGTATGTAGGTATGTAAGTATGTAGGTATGTATGTATGTAGGTATGTAGGTATGTATGTATGTAGGTATGTAGGTATGTATGTATGTAGGTATGTAGGTATGTATGTATGTAGGTATGTAGGTATGTAGGTATGTATGTATGTAGGTATGTAGGTATGTATGTATGTAGGTATGTAGGTATGTATGTATGTAGGTATGTAGGTATGTATGTATGTAGGTATGTTGGTATGTATCTATGTAGGTATGTAGGTATGTATGTATGTAGGTATGTAGGTATGTATGTATGTAGGTATGTAGGTATGTATGTATGTATGTATGTAGGAATGTAGGTATGTAGGTATGTAGGTATGTAGGTAAGTAGGTATGTAGGTATGTAGGTATGTAGGTATGTAGGTATGTAGGTATGTAGGTATGTAGGTATGTAGGTATGTAGGTATGTAGGTATGTAGGTATGTAGGTATGTAGGTATGTATGTATGTAGGTATGTATGTTTGTAGGTATGTAGGTATGTATGTATGTAGGTATGTAGGTATGTATGTATGTAGGTATGTAGGTATGTATGTATGTAGGTATGTAGGTGTGTATGTATGTAGGTATGTAGGTATGTATGTATGTAGGTATGTAGGTATGTATGTAGGTATGTAGGTATGTATGTATGTAGGTATGTAGGTATGTATGTATGAAGGTATGTAGGTATGTATGTATGTAGGTATGTAGGTATGTATGTATGTAGGTATGTAGGTATGTATGTATGTATGTAGGTATGTAGGTATGTATGTATGTAGGTATGTAGGTATGTATGTATGTAGGTATGTAGGTACGTATGTATGTAGGTATGTATGTATGTAGGTATGTAGGTATGTATGTATGTAGGTATGTAGGTATGTATGTATGTAGGTATGTAGGTATGTATGTATGTAGGTATGTAGGTATGTATGTATGTAGGTATGTAGGTATGTATGTATGTAGGTATGTAGGTATGTATGTATGTAGGTATGTAGGTATGTATGTATGTAGGTATGTAGGTATGTATGTATGTAGGTATGTAGGTATGTATGTATGTAGGTATGTACGTATGTAGGTATGTATGTATGTAGGTATGTAGGTATGCATGCATGTAGGTATGTAGGTATGTATGTATGTAGGTATGTAGGTATGTATGTATTTAGGTATGTAGGTATGTATGTATGTAGGTATGTATGTATGTAGGTATGTAGGTATGTATGTATGTAGGTATGTAGGTATGTATGTATGTAGGTATGTAGGTATGTATGTATGTAGGTATGTAGGTATGTATGTATGTAGGTATGTAGGTATGTATGTATGTAGGTATGTAGGTATGTAGGTATGTAGGTATGTAGGTATGTAAATATGTAGGTATGTAGGTATGTAGGTATGTAGGTATGTAAGTATGTAGGTATGTAGGTATGTAGGTATGTAGGTATGTAGGTATGTAGGTATGTAGGTATGTAGGTATGTAGGTATGTAGGTATGTAGGTATGTAGGTATGTAGGTATGTAGGTATGTAGGTATGTAGGTATGTAGGTATGTAGGTATGTATGTATGTAGGTATGTAGGTATGTAGGTATGTATGTATGTAGGTATGTAGGTATGTATGTATGTAGGTATGTAGGTATGTATGTATGTAGGTATGTAGGTATGTATGTATGTAGGTATGTTGGTATGTATCTATGTAGGTATGTAGGTATGTATGTATGTAGGTATGTAGGTATGTATGTATGTAGGTATGTAGGTATGTATGTATGTATGTATGTAGGAATGTAGGTATGTAGGTATGTAGGTATGTAGGTAAGTAGGTATGTAGGTATGTAGGTATGTAGGTATGTAGGTATGTAGGTATGTAGGTATGTAGGTATGTAGGTATGTAGGTATGTAGGTATGTAGGTATGTAGGTATGTAGGTATGTATGTATGTAGGTATGTATGTATGTAGGTATGTAGGTATGTATGTATGTAGGTATGTAGGTATGTATGTATGTAGGTATGTAGGTATGTATGTATGTAGGTATGTAGGTGTGTATGTATGTAGGTATGTAGGTATGTATGTATGTAGGTATGTAGGTATGTATGTAGGTATGTAGGTATGTATGTATGTAGGTATGTAGGTATGTATGTATGAAGGTATGTAGGTATGTATGTATGTAGGTATGTAGGTATGTATGTATGTAGGTATGTAGGTATGTATGTATGTATGTAGGTATGTAGGTATGTATGTATGTAGGTATGTAGGTATGTATGTATGTAGGTATGTAGGTACGTATGTATGTAGGTATGTATGTATGTAGGTATGTAGGTATGTATGTATGTAGGTATGTAGGTATGTATGTATGTAGGTATGTAGGTATGTATGTATGTAGGTATGTAGGTATGTATGTATGTAGGTATGTAGGTATGTATGTATGTAGGTATGTAGGTATGTATGTATGTAGGTATGTAGGTATGTATGTATGTAGGTATGTAGGTATGTATGTATGTAGGTATGTAGGTATGTATGTATGTAGGTATGTACGTATGTAGGTATGTATGTATGTAGGTATGTAGGTATGCATGCATGTAGGTATGTAGGTATGTATGTATGTAGGTATGTAGGTATGTATGTATTTAGGTATGTAGGTATGTATGTATGTAGGTATGTATGTATGTAGGTATGTAGGTATGTATGTATGTAGGTATGTAGGTATGTATGTATGTAGGTATGTAGGTATGTATGTATGTAGGTATGTAGGTATGTATGTATGTAGGTATGTAGGTATGTATGTATGTAGGTATGTAGGTATGTAGGTATGTAGGTATGTAGGTATGTAAATATGTAGGTATGTAGGTATGTAGGTATGTAGGTATGTAAGTATGTAGGTATGTAGGTATGTAGGTATGTAGGTATGTAGGTATGTAGGTATGTAGGTATGTAGGTATGTAGGTATGTAGGTATGTAGGTATGTAGGTATGTAGGTATGTAGGTATGTAGGTATGTAGGTATGTAGGTATGTAGGTATGTAGGTATGTAGGTATGTAGGTATGTATATATGTAGGTATGTAGGTATGCATGTATGTAGGTATGTAGGTATGTATGTATGTAGGTATGTAGGTATGTATGTATGTATGTAGGTATGTAGGTATGTATGTATGTAGGTATGTAGGTAGGTATGTATGTAGGTATGTAGGTATGTAGGTATGTATGTATGTAGGTATGTAGGTATGTATGTATGTAGGTATGTAGGTATGTATGTATGTAGGTATGTAGGTATGTATGTATGTAGGTATGTTGGTATGTATCTATGTAGGTATGTAGGTATGTATGTATGTAGGTATGTAGGTATGTATGTATGTAGGTATGTAGGTATGTATGTATGTATGTATGTAGGAATGTAGGTATGTAGGTATGTAGGTATGTAGGTAAGTAGGTATGTAGGTATGTAGGTATGTAGGTATGTAGGTATGTAGGTATGTAGGTATGTAGGTATGTAGGTATGTAGGTATGTAGGTATGTAGGTATGTAGGTATGTATGTATGTAGGTATGTATGTATGTAGGTATGTAGGTATGTATGTATGTAGGTATGTAGGTATGTATGTATGTAGGTATGTAGGTATGTATGTATGTAGGTATGTAGGTGTGTATGTATGTAGGTATGTAGGTATGTATGTATGTAGGTATGTAGGTATGTATGTAGGTATGTAGGTATGTATGTATGTAGGTATGTAGGTATGTATGTATGAAGGTATGTAGGTATGTATGTATGTAGGTATGTAGGTATGTATGTATGTAGGTATGTAGGTATGTATGTATGTATGTAGGTATGTAGGTATGTATGTATGTAGGTATGTAGGTATGTATGTATGTAGGTATGTAGGTACGTATGTATGTAGGTATGTATGTATGTAGGTATGTAGGTATGTATGTATGTAGGTATGTAGGTATGTATGTATGTAGGTATGTAGGTATGTATGTATGTAGGTATGTAGGTATGTATGTATGTAGGTATGTAGGTATGTATGTATGTAGGTATGTAGGTATGTATGTATGTAGGTATGTAGGTATGTATGTATGTAGGTATGTAGGTATGTATGTATGTAGGTATGTAGGTATGTATGTATGTAGGTATGTACGTATGTAGGTATGTATGTATGTAGGTATGTAGGTATGCATGCATGTAGGTATGTAGGTATGTATGTATGTAGGTATGTAGGTATGTATGTATTTAGGTATGTAGGTATGTATGTATGTAGGTATGTATGTATGTAGGTATGTAGGTATGTATGTATGTAGGTATGTAGGTATGTATGTATGTAGGTATGTAGGTATGTATGTATGTAGGTATGTAGGTATGTATGTATGTAGGTATGTAGGTATGTATGTATGTAGGTATGTAGGTATGTAGGTATGTAGGTATGTAGGTATGTAAATATGTAGGTATGTAGGTATGTAGGTATGTAGGTATGTAAGTATGTAGGTATGTAGGTATGTAGGTATGTAGGTATGTAGGTATGTAGGTATGTAGGTATGTAGGTATGTAGGTATGTAGGTATGTAGGTATGTAGGTATGTAGGTATGTAGGTATGTAGGTATGTAGGTATGTAGGTATGTAGGTATATAGGTATGTAGGTATGTAGGTATGTATATATGTAGGTATGTAGGTATGCATGTATGTAGGTATGTAGGTATGTATG
>CAUJBB010000075.1:12500-20000 GCA_963082805.1 Hemicrepidius hirtus
TATGTAGGTATGTATGTATGTATGTAGGTATGTATGTATGTAGGTATGTAGGTATGTAGGTATGTAGGTATGTAGGTATGTAGGTATGTAGGTATGTAGGTATGTAGGTATGTAGGTATGTAGGTATGTATGTATGTAGGTATGTATGTATGTAGGTATGTAGGTATGTATGTATGTAGGTATGTAGGTATGTATGTATGTAGGTATGTAGGTATGTATGTATGTAGGTATGTAGGTATGTATGTATGTAGGTATGTAGGTATGTTGGTATGTAGGTATGTAGGTATGTAGGTATGTAGGTATGTAGGTATGTAGGTATGTAGGTATGTAGGTATGTAGGTATGTAGGTATGTAGGTATGTAGGTATGTAGGTATGTAGGTATGTAGGTATGTAGGTATGTAGGTATGTAGGTATGTAGGTATGTAGGTATGTAGGTATGTAGGTATGTAGGTATGTAGGTATGTAGGTATGTAGGTATGTAGGTATGTAGGTATGTAGGTATGTAGGTATGTAGGTATGTAGGTATGTAGGTATGTAGGTATGTAGGTATGTAGGTATGTAGGTATGTAGGTCTGTAGGTGTGTAGGTATGTAGGTATGTAGGTATGTAGGTATGTAGGTATGTAGGTATGTAGGTATGTAGGTATGTAGGTATGTAGGTATGTAGGTATGTATGTATGTAGGTATGTAGGTATGCATGTATGTAGGTATGTAGGTATGTATGTATGTAGGTATGTAGGTATGTATGTATGTAGGTATGTAGGTATGTATGTATGTAGGTATGTAGGTAGGTATGTATGTAGGTATGTAGGTATGTAGGTATGTAGGTATGTAGGTATGTAGGTATGTAGGTATAGGTATGTAGGTATGTAGGTATGTAGGTATGTAGGTATGTAGGTATGTAGGTATGTAGGTATGTAGGTATGTAGGTATGTAGGTATGTAGGTATGTATGTATGTAGGTATGTAGGTATGTATGTATGTAGGTATGTAGGTATGTATGTATGTAGGTATGTAGGTATGTATGTATGTAGGTATGTAGGTATGTATGTATGTAGGTATGTAGGTATGTATGTATGTATGTAGGTAGGAATATGTCTAGCCTTATAGCTGACTAGACGTGGTACCTTGCCGCTCCAGCTAAAGTTAATAAATATTTGTGGTTCGTGGTGGTTAAACCAAAAGTATTCATCAAAGATGACAGGCCGTGATACTCGTGCAGCTAGTAGCCGGGATGATTCAGTGAGTAAACTAATTGAAACTGTGCTTGGAAACAAAGGTTTTATAGAGCAACTAGCAAATAAAATTTCGGAAAACGTGGTTAATATCATGGAGGCTAAAATTCAGCAGTTACAAAATAAGGTGATCTCACTGGAGGAAAAACTTAATGAGAGTGAACAACGGCGTGATGATCTGGAGCAATATGGGCGACGCAACTCCGTTCGAGTGTATGGAATTCCAGAAAAAAAAGATGAGATAGTTGAAGACGTTATGCGTAAGTTATTCAGGGAGAAGCTCAATATTGATTTGTCGCCTTATACTATCGATATTGCACATCGGCTACCAAGTAAACCAGGCCTTCCACGTCCTATAATATGTAAATTTGTACGCAGAAGTGATCGTAATCTAATATTTAACAATAAGAAGAAGTTGAAAGGTACCAAAATTGTGATCACTGAAGATTTAACTAAAAAGCGTTTAAATTTGTTGAAAAGTGCTCGTGATAAATTTGGTATTAAAAACGTGTGGACAGTCTACGGGTTAATCTTTGCAAAGCAAGATAATGCAGTTCGTAAAATTACATCCTCTTTTGACCTACACGAACGTTAAAAAGTTTTCATTGTAAAGCGGCAATGGGTTCACCTTGCGTTTCTAATAGCTGGAAAACCCAGAAATTGTATAAAAATTGTTTTATGTCATTGTGAGCGTATATCTACGTACGTTCTGCAGTGATACTGATAAAGTTTTCTTTTTCTCATTCATTATTTTATAGCATTGCTATTTTTTGCTTTTGATAAATTTGTGCCAGTCTGAAATATTCAGTTATGTTACTGTATTTGAGTTGTTTATAATATTCTAATTTATTTATTATTCATTAAAATATGTCGAACACTACGCTTAAATTATTGCATTTGAATGCACGATCTTTACCTGCTCATTTGGTAAAAATAAAAGAAATTGTAAACGAGGAAGATCCTGATATTTTGGCAATAAGTGAAACATGGCTCACAGCCAACATTAGCAATGTCACTGTAGGCATCCCTGGTTATTCTGTAGTTAGATGTGATCGTAATCATAGAGGTGGGGGAGGTGTTGCATTTTTTATAAAAAATATTCACAATTTTAATATAATTGGTACTACAAGCTGTATAGAGCAATGTTGGATTTCCGTACTTTTAAATAGAACCAATATTGCATTTGGTGTTGGATACAGGTCGGAAATATATGATAAAAAGTTGTTTATGGATGAACTAGAAACGACGTTATCTATGTTAATTCCATGCTATGACACGACAATTTTTTGTGGGGATTTAAATTTTGATATGTTAGACTTGACTAACAAACACTGTTCTGATTTACTAGATATGATGCTTGGCTTTAATCTTCACCAAATTGTTGACAGGCCTACCAGAATAACAAAAGATACGGAAACTTTACTTGATGTGATTTTTGTTAACAATATTGACATAATACACCAACTAAGTGTTGGAAATGTTGAGAGTGTGTCTGATCATGAAACATTATTATGCAGCTTTAAAATAAACAAACCTATTATTCAGAAATTTTTGACATACCGAGACTACAATAAAATTAACAGAGATCAATATATAACAGATTTGCAGTCCACTGTACTCGATGACATTTTTTATACTCACGATATTAACCAAAAAGTTGAGATCTTTACAAATTGCATTGTAGATTCGATCAATCTGCACGCTCCTTATATTAATAGGCGTATCACTAGACCACCTGCACCCTGGTTAACAGATACTATTAAATTAATGCAATCCCTTCGTAATAAGGCCTATAACAAGTATAAAAGTAAAAAACTGGACGGGGACAGAATATATTATCAACATTTACGCAATTTAGTAACTAAATCTATTAGGGATGAAAAGAAGGCGTATATAAAACAAAAAATTGAGGGTTCGTCAAGAAATTTGTGGAGCGTCTTGAGAACCACAAACATTCTTGGTAACAAAAAGCTTGTAGATATACCCGAACAGCTTAAAAATGTAAACGCAATCAATAATTATTTTATTAATAGTAATCTTACCCTGATAAAAGATGTGGATGAAATGATTTGGTTTTATAATAACGCTGAGAAATGTACTGATTCGGAATTTTCGTTTATATTAACGGATCAACAAGAAATTTATAACATCATAAGATCACTCACATCAAAGGCAGAAGGTATTGACTTAATTAACAGTGAGATTTTAAAAATGTCTTGTCCCACTATATTACCCCATTTAACTAATATTGTTAACAGTTGCCTAATTGAGGGAAAATTTCCATATCCTTGGAAAAGTGCTGTTATAAAACCAATTCCAAAAGTAAATAACCCATCGGAGTATAAGTCCCTGCGTCCAGTTAGTATTTTACCAACTGTCTCCAAAATTATTGAAAAAATAGTTGACAAACAATTGCGTAGTTTTTTATTCCATAATAATATAATTCCACAAACCCAATCGGGATTTAAAAAAGGTCATAGTTGTGAGACTGCTTTAACTTGTATTATTGATGACATAGTCATAGGTACTGATGAAAATAAATTAACCTTACTAGCACTCATAGACTACTCCAAGGCATTCGATACCATAAATCATAACTTGTTACTATCTATTTTAAACCATATTGGCTTAGATGCAGTATCTTGTAATTTTTTTAAAAGTTATTTGGAAAACAGAAAACAAGCTGTAAAAATTGATGACAAACTATCGAAGTTTTTGGATGTACAAGCCGGGGTTCCTCAGGGGTCTATTTTGGGGCCGCTGCTCTACTGCATTTATACCTTCAATCTAAATAGTTCAATTAAATACTCAAAACACCACTTCTACGCTGACGACACTCAAATATACATTTCATTTTCTAAACACGATTTTGAACAAGCAATGTTAAATTTTAATCAAGATTTACGAAACCTGATTGACTACTCTAATAAACATAGTCTTACGATTAACCCTTCAAAGACAGAAATATTACTTTTTGGTCCCAAAAAACTAAAAGAAGAATTTATTGAGAACCACTTCTCAATTTCTATCAATTCCGAGACAATGAAGCTCAGCAAGTTTGCTAAAAATCTTGGACTTATAATTGACGAGGACTTAAAATTTAATTTCCATGTAAATAAATGTACACAAAAAGCCTACAATGCTCTAAAAACAGTCTACTCAAGCAGGCAGCTTTTAAATATAAACACAAAAAAGCTTTTATGTAACTCCTTAGTGCTATCTCACTTTAATTACTGTGATAGTATATATGGACCATTTATTGACACATCCAATGCTCAAAAAATTCAAAAAATGCAAAACTCCTGCATGAGACTGATATTTGGCATTCGCAAGTACCAACACATTTCTTATAAACTCGCCGAATTAAATTGGCTTAATATGTGTAATAGGAGATTGCTCCATTCTGCTTGTTTGTTTCATAAAATTATCATTTTTCAATCACCACCTTATCTTTATAATAAAATTCAATTTCGTACAGATGTTCATAATTTAAACGTTCGATTCAAGGGTACGCTAACTCCGCCACTGCATAAAACGGAATTCTTCAAGCGTTGTTTTTCTTATCAAGTAACTAAAATTTACAACAACATAAATATCTCATTCAAAAGCTTACCCTTGAATCAATTTAAGTTCAAGTTTCATAAATACTTACTAAACAGGAACTGAAATATTTGCAGACTGGTACTACACGTCTTGTTGTAAATGCTACATATAGCAATGAGGCTCTAATAATATTTATTTTTATTATTATTATCATTATTTTTATTTATAATAATTTTCTATTTTTTGCAAGGTTTGAGTGGTAGAACAGCAAACCGAAAGGTAAGCTGAACTCCGCCTTGGGATGTCTCTCATTTATATATTTATAATAATATGTACCTACTTTGTTTTTTTCGATTTTTTTTTTATTTTTGAGAGACGATTTATTATTATTATTATTATTATGTAGGTATGTATGTATGTAGGTATGTAGGTATGTATGTATGTAGGTATGTAGGTATGTATGTATGTAATTATGTAGGTATGTATGTATGTAGGTATGTAGGTATGTATGTATGTAGGTATGTAGGTATGTATGTAGGTATGTATGTATGTAGGTATGTAGGTATGTGGGTATGTAGGTATGTATGTATGTAGGTATGTAGGTATGTATGCATGTAGGTATGTAGGTATGTATGTATGTAGGTATGTAGGTATGTATGTATGTAGGTATATAGGTATGTAGGTATGTAGGTATGTACGTAAGTAGGTATGTAGGTATGTAGGTATGTAGGTATGTATGTATGTAGGTATGTAGGTATGTATGTATGTAGGTATGTAGGTATGTATGTATGTAGGTATGTAGGTATGTATGTATGTAGGTATGTAGGTATGTATGTATGTAGGTATGTAGGTATGTATGTATGTAGGTATGTAGGTATGTATGTATGTAGGTATGTAGGTATGTATGTATGTAGGTATGTATGTATGTAGGTATGTAGGTATGTATGTATGTATGTAGGTATGTAGGTATGTATGTATGTAGGTATGTAGGTATGTATGTATGTAGGTATGTAGGTATGTATGTATGTAGGTATGTAGGTATGTATGTATGTAGGTATGTAGGTATGTATGTATGTAGGTATGTAGGTATGTATGTATGTAGGTATGTAGGTATGTATGTATGTAGGTATGTAGGTATGTATGTATGTAGGTATGTAGGTATGTATGTATGTAGGTATGTAGGTATGTAGGTATGTAGGTATGTAGGTATGTAGGTATGTAGGTATGTAGGTATGTAGGTATGTAGGTATGTAGGTATGTAGGTATGTAGGTATGTAGGTATGTCCCTACTGAAAATAACCTGAAAGAACCTGATAAAATAATCTTATGAGGTTTGTATGCGGTTATTGTAACAGGCAAATTCGGGTACATTCCTAAGTAATTTGTTAATGCGGTTGTATACGGTTTTGTACCAGGTTTACCTGGTGTAACCTGATAGGTGTAAGACGGTTTTTGATACGGTTCTATCAGGGTTACCACATACCTTTTTTATGCGGTTCTACAAGGTAACCAAATATCTTTTTTAATACGGTTGTATCCGGTAGCCCAGGTTCCCCTCCACATGTTTTTAATGCGGTTCTATCAGGGAGACTACATCTTTTTTTTAATACGGTTCTATGGGGTAACCACGTACATTTTTAATACGGTTTTATCAGGTAATCACATATCTTTTTTAATGAGATTGTATCTAGTAATCCCGGTACCCCCCACATTTTTTTTAATACGGTTCCATCACGATATCCACATATCTTCTTTAATACGGTTCTATAGGGTTACCACAAACCTTTTTTTAACACGGTTCTATCAGGGTAACTACATACTTTTTCAATACGGTTCTATCTGGTAAACACGTGTCTTTTTTAATACGTCTGTATCGGGTAACCACACACCATTTTCAATACGGTTCTATCAGGGTAACTATATACTCTTTTAATACGGTTCTATGAGGGTAACCACAGACCTTTTTTGATACGGTTCTATCAGGATAACCAACTACCTTTTTAATACGGTTCTATGAGGGTAACCACAGACCTTTTTTGATACGGTTCTATCAGGATAACCAACACCTTTTTAATACGGTTCTATGAGGGTAACTACAGACCTTTTTTGATACGGTTCTATCAGGATAACCAACTATCTTTTTAATACGGTTCTATCAGGGTAACTATATACTCTTTTAATACGGTTCTATGAGGGTAACCACAGACCTTTTTTGATACGGTTCTATCAGGATAACCAACTACCTTTTTAATACGGTTCCATGAGGGTAACTACAGACCTTTTTTGATATGGTTCTATCAGGATAACCAACTATCTTTTTAATACGGTTCTATCAGGGTAACTATATACTCTTTTAATACGGTTCTATGAGGGTAACCACAGACCTTTTTTGATACGGTTCTATCAGGGTAACCACATACTTTTTCAATACGGTTCTATCTGGAAAACACGTGTCTTTTTTAAAACGTCTGTATCGGGTAACCACACACCATTTTTAATACGGTTCTATCAGGGTAACTATATACTCTTTTAATACGGTTCAATGAGGGTAACCACAGACCTTTTTTGATACGGTTCTATCAGGATAACCAACTACCTTTTTAATACGGTTCTATGAGGGTAACTACAGACCTTTTTTGATACGGTTCTATCAGGATAACCAACTATCTTTTTAATACGGTTCTATCAGGGTAACTATATACTCTTTTAATACGGTTCTATGA
>CAUJBB010000075.1:25000-37500 GCA_963082805.1 Hemicrepidius hirtus
AGGTATGTAGGTATGTAGGTATGTAGGTATGTAGGTATGTAGGTATGTAGGTATGTAGGTATGTAGGTATGTAGGCATGTAGGTATGTAGGTATGTAGGCATGTAGGTATGTATGTATGTAGGTATGTAGGTATGTATGTATGTAGGTATGTAGTTATGTATGTATGTAGGTATGTAGGTATGTATGTATGTAGGTATGTAGGTATGTATGTATGTAGGTATGTAGGTATATATGTATGTAGGTATGTAGGTATGTAGGTATGTAGGTATGTAGTTATGTAGGTATGTAGGTATGTAGGTATGTAGGTATGTAGGTATGTAGGTATGTAGGTATGTAGGTATGTAGGTATGTAGGTATGTAGGTATGTAGGTATGTAGGTATGTAGGTATGTAGGTATGTATGTATGTAGGTATGTAGGTATGTATGTATGTAGGTATGTAGGTATGTATGTATGTAGGTATGTAGGTATGTATGTATGTGGGTATGTAGGTATGTATGTATGTAGGTATATAGGTATATATGTATGTAGGTATGTAGGTATGTAGGTATATAGGTATGTAGGTATGTAGGTATGTAGGTATGTAGGTATGTAGGTATGTAGGTATGTAGGTATGTAGGTATGTAGGTATGTAGGTATGTATGTATGTAGGTATGTAGGTATGTATGTATGTAGGTATGTAGGTATGTATGTATGTAGGTATGTAGGTATGTAGGTATGTTTGTATGTAGGTATGTAGGTATGTATGTATGTAGGTATGTAGGTATGTATGTATGTAGGTATGTAGGTATGTATGTATGTAGGTATGTAGGTATGTAGGTATGTAGGTATGTAGGTATGTAGGTATGTAGGTATGTAGGTATGTAGGTATGTAGGTATGTAGGTATGTAGGTATGTAGGTATGTAGGTATGTAGGTATGTAGGTATGTAGGTATGTAGGTATGTAGGTATGTAGGTATGTAGGTATGTAGGTATGTAGGTATGTAGGTATGTAGGTATGTAGGTATGTAGGTATGTAGGTATGTAGGCATGTAGGTATGTAGGTATGTAGGCATGTAGGTATGTAGGTATGTAGGTATGTAGGCATGTAGGTATGTAGGTATGTAGGCATGTAGGTATGTAGGTATGTAGGTATGTAGGTATGTAGGTATGTAGGTATGTAGGTATGTAGGTATGTAGGTATGTAGGTATGTAGGTATGTAGGTATGTAGGTATGTAGGTATGTAGGTATGTAGGTATGTAGGTATGTAGGTATGTAGGTATGTAGGTATGTAGGTATGTAGGTATGTAGGTATGTAGGTATGTAGGTATGTAGGTATGTAGGCATGTAGGTATGTAGGTATGTAGGCATGTAGGTATGTATGTATGTAGGTATGTAGGTATGTATGTATGTAGGTATGTAGTTATGTATGTATGTAGGTATGTAGGTATGTATGTATGTAGGTATGTAGGTATGTATGTATGTAGGTATGTAGGTATATATGTATGTAGGTATGTAGGTATGTAGGTATGTAGGTATGTAGGTATGTAGGTATGTAGGTATGTAGGTATGTAGGTATGTAGGTATGTAGGTATGTAGGTATGTAGGTATGTAGGTATGTAGGTATGTAGGTATGTAGGTATGTAGGTATGTATGTATGTAGGTATGTAGGTATGTATGTATGTAGGTATGTAGGTATGTATGTATGTAGGTATGTAGGTATGTATGTATGTGGGTATGTAGGTATGCATGTATGTAGGTATATAGGTATATATGTATGTAGGTATGTAGGTATGTAGGTATGTAGGTATGTAGGTATGTAGGTATGTAGGTATGTAGGTATGTAGGTATGTAGGTATGTAGGTATGTAGGTATGTAGGTATGTAGGTATGTAGGTATGTAGGTATGTAGGTATGTAGGTATGTAGGTATGTAGGTATGTAGGTATGTAGGTATGTATGTATGTAGGTATGTAGGTATGTATGTATGTAGGTATGTAGGTATGTATGTATGTAGGTATGTAGGTATGTAGGTATGTAGGTATGTTTGTATGTAGGTATGTAGGTATGTATGTATGTAGGTATGTAGGTATGTATGTATGTAGGTATGTAGGTATGTATGTATGTAGGTATGTAGGTATGTAGGTATGTAGGTATGTAGGTATGTAGGTATGTAGGTATGTAGGTATGTAGGTATGTAGGTATGTAGGTATGTAGGTATGTAGGTATGTAGGTATGTAGGTATGTAGGTATGTAGGTATGTAGGTATGTAGGTATGTAGGTATGTAGGTATGTAGGTATGTAGGTATGTAGGTATGTAGGTATGTAGGTATGTAGGTATGTAGGTATGTAGGTATGTAGGTATGTAGGTATGTAGGTATGTAGGTATGTAGGTATGTAGGTATGGAGGTATGTAGGTATGTAGGTATGTAGGCATGTAGGTATGTAGGTATGTAGGCATGTAGGTATGTAGGTATGTAGGCATGTAGGTATGTAGGTATGTAGGCATGTAGGTATGTAGGTATGTAGGCATGTAGGTATGTATGTATGTAGGTATGTAGGTATGTAGGTATGTAGGTATGTAGGTATGTAGGTATGTAGGTATGTAGGTATGTAGGTATGTAGGTATGTAGGTATGTAGGTATGTAGGTATGTAGGTATGTAGGTATGTAGGTATGTAGGTTTGTAGGTATGTAGGTATGTAGGTATGTAGGTATGTAGGTATGTAGGTATGTAGGTATGTAGGTATGTAGGTATGTAGGTATGTAGGTATGTAGGTATGTAGGTATGTAGGTATGTAGGCATGTAGGTATGTAGGTATGTAGGCATGTAGGTATGTAGGTATGCAGGCATGTAGGTATGTAGGTATGTATGTATGTAGGTATGTAGGTATGTAGGTATGTAGGTATGTTTGTATGTAGGTATGTAGGTATGTATGTATGTAGGTATGTAGGTATGTATGTATGTAGGTATGTAGGTATGTATGTATGTAGGTATGTAGGTATGTAGGTATGTAGGTATGTAGATATGTAGGTATGTAGGTATGTAGGTATGTAGGTATGTAGGTATGTAGGTATGTAGGTATGTAGGTATGTAGGTATGTAGGTATGTAGGTATGTAGGTATGTAGGTATGTAGGTATGTAGGTATGTAGGTATGTAGGTATGTAGGTATGTAGGTATGTAGGTATGTAGGTATGTAGGTATGTAGGTATGTAGGTATGTAGGTATGTAGGTATGTAGGTATGTAGGTATGTAGGTATGTAGGTATGGAGGTATGTAGGTATGTAGGTATGTAGGCATGTAGGTATGTAGGTATGTAGGCATGTAGGTATGTAGGTATGTAGGCATGTAGGTATGTAGGTATGTAGGCATGTAGGTATGTATGTATGTAGGTATGTAGGTATGTAGGTATGTAGGTATGTAGGTATGTAGGTATGTAGGTATGTAGGTATGTAGGTATGTAGGTATGTAGGTATGTAGGTATGTAGGTATGTAGGTATGTAGGTATGTAGGTATGTAGGTTTGTAGGTATGTAGGTATGTAGGTATGTAGGTATGTAGGTATGTAGGTATGTAGGTATGTAGGTATGTAGGTATGTAGGTATGTAGGTATGTAGGCATGTAGGTATGTAGGTATGTAGGCATGTAGGTATGTAGGTATGCAGGCATGTAGGTATGTAGGTATGTAGGCATGTAGGTATGTATGTATGTAGGTATGTAGGTATGTATGTATGTAGGTATGTAGTTATGTATGTATGTAGGTATGTAGGTATGTATGTATGTAGGTATGTAGGTATGTAGGTATGTAGGTTTGTAGGTATGTAGGTATGTAGGTATGTAGGTATGTAGGTATGTAGGTATGTAGGTATGTAGGTATGTAGGTATGTAGGTATGTAGGTATATAGGTATGTAGGTATGTAGGTATGTAGGCATGTAGGTATGTAGGTATGTAGGCATGTAGGTATGTAGGTATGCAGGCATGTAGGTATGTAGGTATGTATGTATGTAGGTATGTAGGTATGTAGGTATGTAGGTATGTTTGTATGTAGGTATGTAGGTATGTATGTATGTAGGTATGTAGGTATGTATGTATGTAGGTATGTAGGTATGTATGTATGTAGGTATGTAGGTATGTAGGTATGTAGGTATGTAGGTATGTAGGTATGTAGGTATGTAGGTATGTAGGTATGTAGGTATGTAGGTATGTAGGTATGTAGGTATGTAGGTATGTAGGTATGTAGGTATGTAGGTATGTAGGTATGTAGGTATGTAGGTATGTAGGTATGTAGGTATGTAGGTATGTAGGTATGTAGGTATGTAGGTATGTAGGTATGTAGGTATGTAGGTATGTAGGTATGTAGGTATGTAGGTATGTAGGTATGTAGGTATGTAGGTATGTAGGTATGTAGGTATGTAGGTATGTAGGTATGTAGGTATGTAGGTATGGAGGTATGTAGGTATGTAGGTATGTAGGCATGTAGGTATGTAGGTATGTAGGCATGTAGGTATGTAGGTATGTAGGCATGTAGGTATGTAGGTATGTAGGCATGTAGGTATGTATGTATGTAGGTATGTAGGTATGTAGGTATGTAGGTATGTAGGTATGTAGGTATGTAGGTATGTAGGTATGTAGGTATGTAGGTATGTAGGTATGTAGGTATGTAGGTATGTAGGTATGTAGGTATGTAGGTATGTAGGTTTGTAGGTATGTAGGTATGTAGGTATGTAGGTATGTAGGTATGTAGGTATGTAGGTATGTAGGTATGTAGGTATGTAGGTATGTAGGTATGTAGGTATGTAGGTATGTAGGTATGTAGGCATGTAGGTATGTAGGTATGTAGGCATGTAGGTATGTAGGTATGCAGGCATGTAGGTATGTAGGTATGTAGGCATGTAGGTATGTATGTATGTAGGTATGTAGGTATGTATGTATGTAGGTATGTAGTTATGTATGTATGTAGGTATGTAGGTATGTATGTATGTAGGTATGTAGGTATGTATGTATGTAGGTATGTAGGTATGTATGTATGTAGGTATGTAGGTATGTAAGTATGTAGGTATGTAGGTATGTAGGTATGTAGGTACGTAGGTATGTAGGTATGTAGGTATGTAGGTATGTAGGTATGAAGGTATGTAGGTATGTAAGTATGTAGGTATGTAGGTATGTAGGTATGTAGGTATGTAGGTATGTAGGTATGTAGGTATATAGGTATGTAGGTATGTAGGTATGTAGGTATGTATGTATGTAGGTATGTAGGTATGTATGTATGTAGGTATGTAGGTATGTATGTATGTAGGTTTGTAGGTATGTATGTATGTAGGTATGTAGGTATGTAGGTATGTAGGTATGTAGGTATGTAGGTATGTAGGTATGTAGGTATGTAGGTATGTAGGTATGTAGGTATGTAGGTATGTAGGTATGTAGGTATGTAGGTGTGTAGGTATGTAGGTATGTAGGTATGTAGGTATGTAGGTATGTAGGTATGTAGGTATGTAGGTATGTAGGTATGTAGGTATGTAGGTATGTAGGTATGTAGGTATGTAGGTATGTAGGTATGTAGGTATGTAGGTATGTAGGTATGTAGGTATGTAGGTATGTAGGTATGTAGGTATGTAGGTATGTAGGTATGTAGGTATGTAGGTATGTAGGTATGTAGGTATGTAGGTATGTAGGTATGTAGGTATGTATGTATGTAGGTATGTAGGTATGTATGTATGTAGGTATGTAGGTATGTAGGTATGTAGGTATATATGTATGTAGGTATGTAGGTATGTTTGTATGTAGGTATGTAGGTATGTATGTATGTAGGTATGTAGGTATGTATGTATGTAGGTATGTAGGTATGTAGGTATGTAGGTATGTAGGTATGTAGGTATGTAGGTATGTAGGTATGTAGGTATGTAGGTATGTAGGTATGTAGGTATGTAGGTATGTAGGTATGTAGGTATGTAGGTATGTAGGTATGTAGGTATGTAGGTATGTAGGTATGTAGGTATGTAGGCATGTAGGTATGTAGGTATGTAGGTATGTAGGTATGTACGCATGTAGGTATGTAGGTATGTAGGCATGTAGGTATGTAGGTATGTAGGCATGTAGGTATGTAGGTATGTAGGCATGTAGGTATGTAGGTATGTAGGCAGGTAGGTATGTAGGTTTGAAGGCATGTAGGTATGTAGGTATGTAGGCATGTAGGTATGTATGAATGTAGGTATGTAGGTATGTATGTATGTAGGTATGTAAGTATGTATGTATGTAGGTATGTAGGTATGTATGTATGTAGGTATGTAGGTATGTATGTATGTAGGTATGTAGGTATGTATGTATGTAGGTATGCAGGTATGTAGGTATGTAGGTATGTAGGTATGTAGGTATGTAGGTATGTAGGTATGTAGGTATGTAGGTATGTAGGTATGTAGGTATGTAGGTATGTAGGTATGTAGGTATGTAGGTATGTAGGTATGTAGGTATGTAGGTATGTAGGTATGTAGGTATGTAGGTATGTAGGTATGTAGGTAGGTAGGTATGTAGGTATGTAGGTATGTAGGTATGTAGGTATGTAGGTATGTAGGTATGTAGGTATGTAGGTATGTAGGTATGTAGGTATGTAGGTATGTATGTATGTAGGTATGTAGGTATGTATGTATGTAGGTATGTAGGTATGTATGTATGTAGGTATGTAGGTATGTATGTATGTAGGTATGTAGGTATGTTTGTATGTAGGTATGTAGGTATGTATGTATGTAGGTATGTAGGTATGTATGTATGTAGGTATGTAGGTATGTAGGCATGTAGGTATGTAGGTATGTAGGCATGTAGGTATGTAGGTATGTAGGCATGTAGGTATGTAGGTATGTAGGCATGTAGGTATGTAGGTATGAAGGCATGTAGGTATGTAGGTATGTAGGCATGTAGGTATGTATGTATGTAGGTACGTAGGTATGTATGTATGCAGGTATGTAAGTATGTATGTATGTAGGTATGTAGGTATGTATGTATGTAGGTATGTAGGTATGTATGTATGTAGGTATGTAGGTATGTATGTATGTAGGTATGTAGGTATGTAGGTATGTAGGTATGTAGGTATGTAGGTATGTAGGTATGTAGGTATGTAGGTATGTAGGTATGTAGGTATGTAGGTAATTAGGTATGTAGGTATGTAGGTATGTAGGTATGTAGGTATGTAGGTATGTAGGTATGTAGGTATGTAGGTATGTAGGTATGTAGGTATGTAGGTATGTAGGTATGTAGGTATGTAGGTATGTAGGTATGTAGGTATGTAGGTATGTAGGTATGTAGGTATGTAGGTATGTAGGTATGTAGGTATGTAGGTATGTAGGTATGTAGGTATGTAGGTATGTAGGTATGTAGGTATGGAGGTATGTAGGTATGTAGGTATGTAGGCATGTAGGTATGTAGGTATGTAGGCATGTAGGTATGTAGGTATGTAGGCATGTAGGTATGTAGGTATGTAGGCATGTAGGTATGTAGGTATGTAGGCATGTAGGTATGTATGTATGTAGGTATGTAGGTATGTAGGTATGTAGGTATGTAGGTATGTAGGTATGTAGGTATGTAGGTATGTAGGTATGTAGGTATGTAGGTATGTAGGTATGTAGGTATGTAGGTATGTAGGTATGTAGGTATGTAGGTTTGTAGGTATGTAGGTATGTAGGTATGTAGGTATGTAGGTATGTAGGTATGTAGGTATGTAGGTATGTAGGTATGTAAGTATGTAGGTATGTAGGTATGTAGGTATGTAGGCATGTAGGTATGTAGGTATGTAGGCATGTAGGTATGTAGGTATGCAGGCATGTAGGTATGTAGGTATGTATGTATGTAGGTATGTAGGTATGTAGGTATGTAGGTATGTTTGTATGTAGGTATGTAAATATGTATGTATGTAGGTATGTAGGTATGTATGTATGTAGGTATGTAGGTATGTATGTATGTAGGTATGTAGGTATGTAGGTATGTAGGTATGTAGGTATGTAGGTATGTAGGTATGTAGGTATGTAGGTATGTATGTATGTAGGTATGTAGGTATGTAGGTATGTAGGTATGTTTGTATGTAGGTATGTAGGTATGTATGTATGTAGGTATGTAGGTATGTATGTATGTAGGTATGTAGGTATGTATGTATGTAGGTATGTAGGTATGTAGGTATGTAGGTATGTAGGTATGTAGGTATGTAGGTATGTAGGTATGTAGGTATGTAGGTATGTAGTTATGTAGGTATGTAGGTATGTAGGTATGTAGGTATGTAGGTATGTAGGTATGTAGGTATGTAGGTATGTAGGTATGTAGGTATGTAGGTATGTAGGTATGTAGGTATGTAGGTATGTAGGTATGTAGGTATGTAGGTATGTAGGTATGTAGGTATGTAGGTATGTAGGTATGTAGGTATGTAGGTATGTAGGTATGGAGGTATGTAGGTATGTAGGTATGTAGGCATGTAGGTATGTAGGTATGTAGGCATGTAGGTATGTAGGTATGTAGGCATGTAGGTATGTAGGTATGTAGGCATGTAGGTATGTATGTATGTAGGTATGTAGGTATGTAGGTATGTAGGTATGTAGGTATGTAGGTATGTAGGTATGTAGGTATGTAGGTATGTAGGTATGTAGGTATGTAGGTATGTAGGTATGTAGGTATGTAGGTATGTAGGTTTGTAGGTATGTAGGTATGTAGGTATGTAGGTATGTAGGTATGTAGGTATGTAGGTATGTAGGTATGTAGGTATGTAGGTATGTAGGTATGTAGGTATGTAGGTATGTAAGTATGTAGGTATGTAGGTATGTAGGTATGTAGGTATGTAGGTATGTAGGTATGTAGGTATATAGGTATGTAGGTATGTAGGTATGTAGGTATGTATGTATGTAGGTATGTAGGTATGTATGTATGTAGGTATGTAGGTATGTATGTATGTAGGTTTGTAGGTATGTATGTATGTAGGTATGTAGGTATGTAGGTATGTAGGTATGTAGGTATGTAGGTATGTAGGTATGTAGGTATGTAGGTATGTAGGTATGTAGGTATGTAGGTATGTAGGTATGTAGGTGTGTAGGTATGTAGGTATGTAGGTATGTAGGTATGTAGGTATGTAGGTATGTAGGTATGTAGGTATGTAGGTATGTAGGTATGTAGGTATGTAGGTATGTAGGTATGTAGGTATGTAGGTATGTAGGTATGTAGGTATGTAGGTATGTAGGTATGTAGGTATGTAGGTATGTAGGTATGTAGGTATGTAGGTATGTAGGTATGTAGGTATGTAGGTATGTAGGTATGTAGGTATGTATGTATGTAGGTATGTAGGTATGTATGTATGTAGGTATGTAGGTATGTAGGTATGTAGGTATATATGTATGTAGGTATGTAGGTATGTTTGTATGTAGGTATGTAGGTATGTATGTATGTAGGTATGTAGGTATGTATGTATGTAGGTATGTAGGTATGTAGGTATGTAGGTATGTAGGTATGTAGGTATGTAGGTATGTAGGTATGTAGGTATGTAGGTATGTAGGTATGTAGGTATGTAGGTATGTAGGTATGTAGGTATGTAGGTATGTAGGTATGTAGGTATGTAGGTATGTAGGTATGTAGGTATGTAGGTATGTAGGCATGTAGGTATGTAGGTATGTAGGTAGGTAGGTATGTACGTATGTAGTTATGTAGGTCTGTAGGTATGTAGGTATGTACGCATGTAGGTATGTAGGTATGTAGGCATGTAGGTATGTAGGTATGTAGGCATGTAGGTATGTAGGTATGTAGGCATGTAGGTATGTAGGTATGTAGGCAGGTAGGTATGTAGGTTTGAAGGCATGTAGGTATGTAGGTATGTAGGCATGTAGGTATGTATGAATGTAGGTATGTAGGTATGTATGTATGTAGGTATGTAAGTATGTATGTATGTAGGTATGTAGGTATGTATGTATGTAGGTATGTAGGTATGTATGTATGTAGGTATGTAGGTATGTATGTATGTAGGTATGCAGGTATGTAGGTATGTAGGTATGTAGGTATGTAGGTATGTAGGTATGTAGGTATGTAGGTATGTAGGTATGTAGGTATGCAGGTATGTAGGTATGTAGGTATGTAGGTATGTAGGTATGTAGGTATGTAGGTATGTAGGTATGTAGGTATGTAGGTATGTAGGTATGTAGGTATGTAGGTAGGTAGGTATGTAGGTATGTAGGTATGTAGGTATGTAGGTATGTAGGTATGTAGGTATGTAGGTATGTAGGTATGTAGGTATGTAGGTATGTAGGTATGTATGTATGTAGGTATGTAGGTATGTATGTATGTAGGTATGTAGGTATGTATGTATGTAGGTATGTAGGTATGTATGTATGTAGGTATGTAGGTATGTTTGTATGTAGGTATGTAGGTATGTATGTATGTAGGTATGTAGGTATGTATGTATGTAGGTATGTAGGTATGTAGGCATGTAGGTATGTAGGTATGTAGGCATGTAGGTATGTAGGTATGTAGGCATGTAGGTATGTAGGTATGTAGGCATGTAGGTATGTAGGTATGAAGGCATGTAGGTATGTAGGTATGTAGGCATGTAGGTATGTATGTATGTAGGTACGTAGGTATGTATGTATGCAGGTATGTAAGTATGTATGTATGTAGGTATGTAGGTATGTATGTATGTAGGTATGTAGGTATGTATGTATGTAGGTATGTAGGTATGTATGTATGTAGGTATGTAGGTATGTAGGTATGTAGGTATGTAGGTATGTAGGTATGTAGGTATGTAGGTATGTAGGTATGTAGGTATGTAGGTATGTAGGTATGTAGGTATGTAGGTATGTAGGTATGTAGGTATGTAGGTATGTAGGTATGTAGGTATGCAGGTATGTTGGTATGTAGGTATGTAGGTATGTAGGTATGTAGGTATGTAGGTATGTATGTATGTAGGTATGTAGGTATGTATGTATGTAGGTATGTAGGTATGTATGTATGTAGGTATGTAGGTATGTATGTATGTAGGTATGTAGGTATGTAGGTATGTAGGTATGTAGGTATGTAGGTATGTAGGTATGTTGGTATGTAGGTATGTAGGTATGTAGGTATGTAGGTATGTAGGTATGTAGGTATGTAGGTATGTAGGTATGTAGGTATGTAGGTATGTAGGTATGTAGGTATGTAGGTATGTAGGAATGTAGGTATGTAGGTATGTAGGTATGTAGGTCTGTAGGTATGTAGGCATGTAGGTATGTAGGTATGTACGCATGTAGGTATGTAGGTATGTAGGCATGTAGGTATGTAGGTATGTAGGCATGTAGGTATGTAGGTATGTAGGCATGTAGGTATGTAGGTATGTAGGCATGTAGGTATGTAGGTATGAAGGCATGTAGGTATGTAGGTATGTAGGCATGTAGGTATGTATGTATGTAGGTATGTAGGTATGTATGTATGTAGGTATGTAAGTATGTATGTATGTAGGTATGTAGGTATGTAGGTATGTAGGTATGTAGGTATGTAGGTATGTAGGAATGTAGGTATGTAGGTATGTAGGTATGTAGGTATGTAGGTATGTAGGTATGTAGGTATGTAGGTATGTAGGTATGTAGGTATGTAGGTATGTAGGTATGTAGGTATGTAGGTATGTATGTATGAAGGTATGTAGGTATGTATGTATGTAGGTATGTAGGTATGTATGTATGTAGGTATGTAGGTATGTATGTATGTAGGTATGTAGGTATGTTTGTATGTAGGTATGTAGGTATGTATGTATGTAGGTATGTAGGTATGTATGTATGTAGGTATGTAGGTATGTAGGTATGTAGGTATGTAGGTATGTAGGTATGTAGGTATGTAGGTATGTAGGTATGTAGGTATGTAGGTATGTAGGTATGTAGGTATGTAGGTATGTAGGTATGTAGGTATGTAGGTATGTAGGTATGTAGGTATGTAGGTATGTAGGTATGTAGGTATGTAGGTATGTAGGTATGTAGGTATGTAGGTATGTAGGTATGTAGGTATGTAGGTATGTAGGTATGTAGGTATGTAGGTAGGTAGGTATGTAGGTATGTAGGTATGTAGGTCTGTAGGTATGTAGGCATGTAGGTATGTAGGTATGTACGCATGTAGGTATGTAGGTATGTAGGCATGTAGGTATGTAGGTATGTAGGCATGTAGGTATGTAGGTATGTAGGCATGTAGGTATGTAGGTATGTAGGCATGTAGGTATGTAGGTATGAAGGCATGTAGGTGTGTAGGTATGTAGGCATGTAGGTATGTATGTATGTAGTTATGTAGTTATGTATGTATGTAGGTATGTAAGTAGGTATGTATGTAGGTATGTAGATATGTATGTATGTAGGTATGTAGGTATGTATGTATGTAGGTATGTAGGTATGTATGTATGTAGGTATGTAGGTATGTAGGTATGTAGGTATGTAGGTATGTAGGTATGTAGGTATGTAGGTATGTAGGTATGTAGGTATGTAGGTATGTAGGTATGTAGGTATGTAGGTATGTAGGTATGTAGGTATGTAGGTATGTAGGTATGTAGGT
>CAUJBB010000076.1:0-67828 GCA_963082805.1 Hemicrepidius hirtus
TATGTAGGTATGTAGGTATGCATGTATGTAGGTATGTAGGTATGTAGGTATGTAGGTATGTAGGTATGTAGGTATTTAGGTATGTAGGTATGTAGGTATGCATGTATGTAGGTATGTAGGTATGTAGGTATGTAGGTATGTAGGTATGTAGGTATGTAGGTAGTAGGTATGTAGGTATGTAGGTATGTAGGTATGTAGGTATGTAGGTATGTAGGTATGTAGGTATGTAGGTATGTAGGTATGTAGGTATGTAGGTATGTAGGTATGTAGGTATGTAGGTATGTAGGTATGTAGGTATGTAGGTATGTAGGTATGTAGGTATGTAGGTATGTAGGTATGTAGGTATGTAGGTATGTAGGTATGTAGGTATGTAGGTATGTAGGTATGTAGGTATGTATGTATGTAGGTATGTAGGTATGTATGTATGTAGGTATGTAGGTATGTAGGTATGTATGTATGTAGGTATGTAGGTATGTATGTATGTAGGTATGTAGGTATGTATGTATGTATGTATGTAGGTATGTAGGTATGTATGTATGTAGGTATGTAGGTATCTAGGTATGTAGGTATGTAGGTATGTAGGCATGTAGGTATGTAGGTATGTAGGTATGTATGTATGTAGGTATGTAGGTATGTAGGTATGTAGGCATGTAGGTATGTAGGTATGTAGGCATGTAGGTATGTAGGTATGTAGGCATGTAGGTGTGTAGGTATGTAGGCATGTAGGTATGTAGGTATATGTAGGTATGTAGGTATGTAGGTATGTAGGTATATAGGTATGTAGGTATGTAGGTATGTAGGTATGTAGGTATGTAGGTATGTAGGTATGTAGGTATGTATATATGTAGGTATGTAGGTATGTATGTATGTAGGTATGTAGGTATGTAGGTATGTAGGCATGTAGGTATGTAGGTATGTAGGCATGTAGGTATGTAGGTATGTAGGCATGTAGGTGTGTAGGTATGTAGGCATGTAGGTATGTAGGTATATGTAGGTATGTAGGTATGTAGGTATGTAGGTATATAGGTATGTAGGTATGTAGGTATGTAGGTATGTAGGTATGTAGGTATGAAGGTATGTATGTATGTAGGTATGTAGGTATGTATATATGTAGGTATGTAGGTATGTATGTATGTAGGTATGTAGGTATGTAGGTATGTAGGCATGTAGGTATGTAGGTATGTAGGTATGTAGGTATGTAGGTATGTAGGTATGTAGGTATGTAGGGATGTAGGTATGTAGGTATGTAGGCATGTAGGTATGTAGGTGTGTAGGTATGTAGGTATGTAGGTATGTAGGTATGTAGGTATGTAGGTATGTAGGTATGTAGGTATATAGGTATGTAGGTATGTAGGTATGAAGGTATGTATGTATGTAGGTATGTAGGTATGTATATATGTAGGTATGTAGGTATGTATGTATGTAGGTATGTAGGTATGTAGGTATGTAGGCATGTAGGTATGTAGGTATGTAGGCATGTAGGTATGTAGGTATGTAGGCATGTAGGTGTGTAGGTATGTAGGCATGTAGGTATGTAGGTATATGTAGGTATGTAGGTATGTAGGTATGTAGATATATAGGTATGTAGGTATGTAGGTATGAAGGTATGTATGTATGTAGGTATGTAGGTATGTATATATGTAGGTATGTAGGTATGTATGTATGTAGGTATGTAGGTATGTAGGTATGTAGGCATGTAGGTATGTAGGTATGTAGGCATGTAGGTATGTAGGTATGTAGGCATGTAGGTGTGTAGGTATGTAGGCATGTAGGTATGTAGGTATATGTAGGTATGTAGGTATGTAGGTATGTAGGTATATAGGTATGTAGGTATGTAGGTATGTAGGTATGTAGGTATGTAGGTATGTAGGTATGTAGGTATGTAGGTATGTAGGTATGTAGGTATGTAGGTATGTAGGTATGTAGGTATGTAGGTATGTAGGTATGTAGGTATGTAGGTATGTAGGTATGTAGGTATGTAGGGATGTAGGTATGTAGGTATGTAGGCATGTAGGTATGTAGGTATGTAGGTATGTAGGTATGTAGGTATGTAGGTATGTAGGTATGTAGGCATGTAGGTATGTAGGTATTTGTAGGTATGTAGGTATGTAGGTATGTAGGTATATAGGTATGTAGGTATGTAGGTATGTAGGTATGTAGGTATGTAGGTATGTAGGTATGTAGGTATGTAGGTATGTAGGTATGTAGGTATGTAGGTATGTAGGTATGTAGGGATGTAGGTATGTAGGTATGTAGGTATGTAGGTATGTATGTATGTAGGTATGTAGGTATGTAGGTATGTAGGCATGTAGGTATGTAGGTATGTAGGCATGTAGGTATGTAGGTATGTAGGCATGTAGGTGTGTAGGTATGTAGGCATGTAGGTATGTAGGTATATGTAGGTATGTAGGTATGTAGGTATGTAGGTATGTAGGTATATAGGTATGTAGGTATGTAGGTATGTAGGTATGTAGGTATGTAGGTATGTAGGTATGTAGGTATGTAGGTATGTAGGTATGTAGGTATGTAGGTATGTAGGTATGTAGGTATGTAGGTATGTAGGTATGTAGGTATGTAGGTATGTAGGGATGTAGGTATGTAGGTATGTAGGCATGTAGGTATGTAGGTATGTAGGTATGTAGGTATGTAGGTATGTAGGTATGTAGGTATGTAGGTATGTAGGTATGTAGGTATGTAGGTATGTAGGTATGTAGGTATGTAGGTATGTAGGTATGTATGTATGTAGGTATGTAGGTATGTATGTATGTAGGTATGTACGTATGTAGGTATGTATGTATGTAGGTATGTAGGTATGTATGTATGTAGGTATGTAGGTATGTAGGTATGTAGGTATAGATGTATGTAGGTATGTAGGTATGTAGGTATGTAGGTATGTAGGTATGTAGGCATGTAGGTATGTAGGTATGTAGGCATGTAGGTATGTAGGTATGTAGGCATGTAGGTATGTAGGTATGTAGGCATGTAGGTATGTAGGTATGTAGGTATGTAGGTAGGTATGTATGTAGGTATGAAGGTATGTATGTATGTAGGTATGTAGGTATGTATATATGTAGGTATGTAGGTATGTATGTATGTAGGTATGTAGGTATGTAGGTATGTAGGCATGTAGGTATGTAGGTATGTAGGCATGTAGGTATGTAGGTATGTAGGCATGTAGGTGTGTAGGTATGTAGGCATGTAGGTATGTAGGTATATGTAGGTATGTAGGTATGTAGGTATGTAGGTATATAGGTATGTAGGTATGTAGGTATGTAGGTATGTAGGTATGTAGGTATGTAGGTATGTAGGTATGTAGGTATGTAGGTATGTAGGTATGTAGGTATGTAGGTATGTAGGTATGTAGGTATGTAGGTATGTAGGTATGTAGGTATGTAGGTATGTAGGGATGTAGGTATGTAGGTATGTAGGCATGTAGGTATGTAGGTATGTAGGTATGTAGGTATGTAGGTATGTAGGTATGTAGGTATGTAGGCATGTAGGTATGTAGGTATTTGTAGGTATGTAGGTATGTAGGTATGTAGGTATATAGGTATGTAGGTATGTAGGTATGTAGGTATGTAGGTATGTAGGTATGTAGGTATGTAGGTATGTAGGTATGTAGGTATGTAGGTATGTAGGTATGTAGGTATGTAGGTATGTAGGGATGTAGGTATGTAGGTATGTAGGTATGTAGGTATGTATGTATGTAGGTATGTAGGTATGTAGGTATGTAGGCATGTAGGTATGTAGGTATGTAGGCATGTAGGTATGTAGGTATGTAGGCATGTAGGTGTGTAGGTATGTAGGCATGTAGGTATGTAGGTATATGTAGGTATGTAGGTATGTAGGTATGTAGGTATATAGGTATGTAGGTATGTAGGTATGTAGGTATGTAGGTATGTAGGTATGTAGGTATGTAGGTATGTAGGTATGTAGGTATGTAGGTATGTAGGTATGTAGGTATGTAGGTATGTAGGTATGTAGGTATGTAGGTATGTAGGTATGTAGGTATGTAGGGATGTAGGTATGTAGGTATGTAGGCATGTAGGTATGTAGGTATGTAGGTATGTAGGTATGTAGGTATGTAGGTATGTAGGTATGTAGGTATGTAGGCATGTAGGTATGTAGGTATATGTAGGTATGTAGGTATGTAGGTATGTAGGTATGTAGGTATGTAGGTATGTAGGTATGTAGGTATGTAGGTATGTAGGTATGTAGGTATGTAGGTATGTAGGTATGTAGGTATGTAGATATGTAGGTATGTAGGTATGTAGGTATGTAGGGATGTAGGTATGTAGGTATGTAGGCATGTAGGTATGTAGGTATGTAGGTATGTAGGTATGTAGGTATGTAGGTATGTAGGTGTGTAGGTATGTAGGCATGTAGGTATGTAGGTATATGTAGGTATGTAGGTATGTAGGTATGTAGGTATATAGGTATGTAGGTATGTAGGTATGTAGGTATGTAGGTATGTAGGTATGTAGGTATGTAGGTATGTAGGTATGTAGGTATGTAGGTATGTAGGTATGTAGGTATGTAGGTATGTAGGTATGTATGTATGTAGGTATGTAGGTATGTATGTATGTAGGTATGTAGGTATGTAGGTATGTAGGTAAGTAGGTATGTAGGTATGTAGGTATGTAGGTATGTAGGTATGTAGGTATGTAGGTATGTAGGTATGTAGGTATGTAGGTATGTAGGTATGTAGGTATGTAGGTATGTAGGCATGTAGGTATGTAGGTATGTAGGCATGTAGGTATGTAGGTATGTAGGCATGTAGGTATGTAGGTATGTAGGCATGTAGGTATGTAGGTATGTAGGTATGTAGGTAGGTATGTATGTAGGTATGTATGTAGGTATGTAGGTATGTATGTATGTAGGTATGTAGGTATGTATGTATGTAGGTATGTAGGTATGTATGTATGTAGGCATGTAGGTATGTAGGTATGTAGGTATGTAGGCATGTAGGTATGTAGGTATGTAGGCATGTAGGTATGTAGGTATGTAGGTTTGTAGGTATGTAGGTATGTAGGTATTTAGGTATGTAGGTATGTAGGTATGCATGTATGTAGGTATGTAGGTATGTAGGTATGTAGGTATGTAGGTATGTAGGTATGTAGGCAGGTAGGTACGTAGGTATGTAGGTATGTAGGTATGTAGGTATGTAGGTATGTAGGTATGTAGGTATGTAGGTATGTAGGTATGTAGGTATGTAGGTATGTAGGTATGTAGGTATGTAGGTATGTAGGTATGTAGGTATGTAGGTATGTAGGTATGTAGGTATGTAGGTATGTAGGTATGTAGGTATGTAGGTATGTAGGTATGTAGGTATGTAGGTATGTAGGTATGTATGTATGTATGTAGGTATGTAGGTATGTATGTATGTAGGTATGTAGGTATGTAGGTATGTATGTATGTAGGTATGTAGGTATGTATGTATGTAGGTATGTAGGTATGTATGTATGTATGTATGTATGTAGGTATGTAGGTATGTATGTATGTAGGTATGTAGGTATCTAGGTATGTAGGTATGTAGGTATGTAGGCATGTAGGTATGTAGGTATGTAGGTATGTATGTATGTAGGTATGTAGGTATGTAGGTATGTAGGCATGTAGGTATGTAGGTATGTAGGCATGTAGGTATGTAGGTATGTAGGCATGTAGGTGTGTAGGTATGTAGGCATGTAGGTATGTAGGTATATGTAGGTATGTAGGTATGTAGGTATGTAGGTATATAGGTATGTAGGTATGTAGGTATGTAGGTATGTAGGTATGTAGGTATGTAGGTATGTATATATGTAGGTATGTAGGTATGTATGTATGTAGGTATGTAGGTATGTAGGTATGTAGGCATGTAGGTATGTAGGTATGTAGGCATGTAGGTATGTAGGTATGTAGGCATGTAGGTTTGTAGGTATGTAGGCATGTAGGTATGTAGCTATATGTAGGTATGTAGGTATGTAGGTATGTAGGTATATAGGTATGTAGGTATGTAGGTATGTAGGTATGTAGGTATGTAGGTATGAAGGTATGTATGTATGTAGGTATGTAGGTATGTATATATGTAGGTATGTAGGTATGTATGTATGTAGGTATGTAGGTATGTAGGTATGTAGGCATGTAGGTATGTAGGTATGTAGGTATGTAGGTATGTAGGTATGTAGGTATGTAGGTATGTAGGGATGTAGGTATGTAGGTATGTAGGCATGTAGGTATGTAGGTATGTAGGTATGTAGGTATGTAGGTATGTAGGTATGTAGGTATGTAGGTATGTAGGTATATAGGTATGTAGGTATGTAGGTATGAAGGTATGTATGTATGTAGGTATGTAGGTATGTATATATGTAGGTATGTAGGTATGTATGTATGTAGGTATGTAGGTATGTAGGTATGTAGGCATGTAGGTATGTAGGTATGTAGGCATGTAGGTATGTAGGTATGTAGGCATGTAGGTGTGTAGGTATGTAGGCATGTAGGTATGTAGGTATATGTAGGTATGTAGGTATGTAGGTATGTAGGTATATAGGTATGTAGGTATGTAGGTATGAAGGTATGTATGTATGTAGGTATGTAGGTATGTATATATGTAGGTATGTAGGTATGTATGTATGTAGGTATGTAGGTATGTAGGTATGTAGGCATGTAGGTATGTAGGTATGTAGGCATGTAGGTATGTAGGTATGTAGGCATGTAGGTGTGTAGGTATGTAGGCATGTAGGTATGTAGGTATATGTAGGTATGTAGGTATGTAGGTATGTAGGTATATAGGTATGTAGGTATGTAGGTATGTAGGTATGTAGGTATGTAGGTATGTAGGTATGTAGGTATGTAGGTATGCAGGTATGTAGGTATGTAGGTATGTAGGTATGTAGGTATGTAGGTATGTAGGTATGTAGGTATGTAGGTATGTAGGTATGTAGGGATGTAGGTATGTAGGTATGTAGGCATGTAGGTATGTAGGTATGTAGGTATGTAGGTATGTAGGTATGTAGGCATGTAGGTGTGTAGGTATGTAGGCATGTAGGTAAGGTATGTAGTTATGTAGGTATGTAGGTATGTAGGCATGTAGGTATGTAGGTATTTGTAGGTATGTAGGTATGTAGGTATGTAGGTATATAGGTATGTAGGTATGTAGGTATGTAGGTATGTAGGTATGTAGGTATGTAGGTATGTAGGTATGTAGGTATGTAGGTATGTAGGTATGTAGGGATGTAGGTATGTAGGTATGTAGGTATGTAGGTATGTATGTATGTAGGTATGTAGGTATGTAGGTATGTAGGCATGTAGGTATGTAGGTATGTAGGCATGTAGGTATGTAGGTATGTAGGCATGTAGGTGTGTAGGTATGTAGGCATGTAGGTATGTAGGTATATGTAGGTATGTAGGTATGTAGGTATGTAGGTATATAGGTATGTAGGTATGTAGGTATGTAGGTATGTAGGTATGTAGGTATGTAGGTATGTAGGTATGTAGGTATGTAGGTATGTAGGTATGTAGGTATGTAGGTATGTAGGTATGTAGGTATGTAGGTATGTAGGTATGTAGGTATGTAGGGATGTAGGTATGTAGGTATGTAGGCATGTAGGTATGTAGGTATGTAGGTATGTAGGTATGTAGGTATGTAGGTATGTAGGTATGTAGGCATATAGGTATGTAGGTATATGTAGGTATGTAGGTATGTAGGTATGTAGGTATGTAGGTATGTAGGTATGTAGGTATGTAGGTATGTAGGTATGTAGGTATGTAGGTATGTAGGTATGTAGGTATGTAGGTATGTAGGTATGTAGGTATGTAGGTATGTAGGTATGTAGGTATGTAGGGATGTAGGTATGTAGGTATGTAGGCATGTAGGTATGTAGGTATGTAGGTATGTAGGTATGTAGGTATGTAGGTATGTAGGTGTGTAGGTATGTAGGCATGTAGGTATGTAGGTATGTAGGTATGTAGGTATGTAGGTATGTAGGTATGTAGGTATGTAGGTATGTAGGTATATAGGTATGTAGGTATGTAGGTATGAAGGTATGTATGTATGTAGGTATGTAGGTATGTATATATGTAGGTATGTAGGTATGTATGTATGTAGGTATGTAGGTATGTAGGTATGTAGGCATGTAGGTATGTAGGTATGTAGGCATGTAGGTATGTAGGTATGTAGGCATGTAGGTGTGTAGGTATGTAGGCATGTAGGTATGTAGGTATATGTAGGTATGTAGGTATGTAGGTATGTAGGTATATAGGTATGTAGGTATGTAGGTATGAAGGTATGTATGTATGTAGGTATGTAGGTATGTATATATGTAGGTATGTAGGTATGTATGTATGTAGGTATGTAGGTATGTAGGTATGTAGGCATGTAGGTATGTAGGTATGTAGGCATGTAGGTATGTAGGTATGTAGGCATGTAGGTGTGTAGGTATGTAGGCATGTAGGTATGTAGGTATATGTAGGTATGTAGGTATGTAGGTATGTAGGTATATAGGTATGTAGGTATGTAGGTATGTAGGTATGTAGGTATGTAGGTATGTAGGTATGTAGGTATGTAGGTATGCAGGTATGTAGGTATGTAGGTATGTAGGTATGTAGGTATGTAGGTATGTAGGTATGTAGGTATGTAGGTATGTAGGTATGTAGGGATGTAGGTATGTAGGTATGTAGGCATGTAGGTATGTAGGTATGTAGGTATGTAGGTATGTAGGTATGTAGGCATGTAGGTGTGTAGGTATGTAGGCATGTAGGTAAGGTATGTAGTTATGTAGGTATGTAGGTATGTAGGCATGTAGGTATGTAGGTATTTGTAGGTATGTAGGTATGTAGGTATGTAGGTATATAGGTATGTAGGTATGTAGGTATGTAGGTATGTAGGTATGTAGGTATGTAGGTATGTAGGTATGTAGGTATGTAGGTATGTAGGTATGTAGGTATGTAGGTATGTAGGTATGTAGGTATGTAGGTATGTAGGTATGTAGGGATGTAGGTATGTAGGTATGTAGGCATGTAGGTATGTAGGTATGTAGGTATGTAGGTATGTAGGTATGTAGGTATGTAGGTATGTAGGCATGTAGGTATGTAGGTATTTGTAGGTATGTAGGTATGTAGGTATGTAGGTATATAGGTATGTAGGTATGTAGGTATGTAGGTATGTAGGTATGTAGGTATGTAGGTATGTAGGTATGTAGGTATGTAGGTATGTAGGTATGTAGGTATGTAGGTATGTAGGGATGTAGGTATGTAGGTATGTAGGTATGTAGGTATGTATGTATGTAGGTATGTAGGTATGTAGGTATGTAGGCATGTAGGTATGTAGGTATGTAGGCATGTAGGTATGTAGGTATGTAGGCATGTAGGTGTGTAGGTATGTAGGCATGTAGGTATGTAGGTATATGTAGGTATGTAGGTATGTAGGTATGTAGGTATATAGGTATGTAGGTATGTAGGTATGTAGGTATGTAGGTATGTAGGTATGTAGGTATGTAGGTATGTAGGTATGTAGGTATGTAGGTATGTAGGTATGTAGGTATGTAGGTATGTAGGTATGTAGGTATGTAGGTATGTAGGTATGTAGGTATGTAGGGATGTAGGTATGTAGGTATGTAGGCATGTAGGTATGTAGGTATGTAGGTATGTAGGTATGTAGGTATGTAGGTATGTAGGTATGTAGGTATGTAGGCATGTAGGTATGTAGGTATATGTAGGTATGTAGGTATGTAGGTATGTAGGTATGTAGGTATGTAGGTATGTAGGTATGTAGGTATGTAGGTATGTAGGTATGTAGGTATGTAGGTATGTAGGTATGTAGGTATGTAGATATGTAGGTATGTAGGTATGTAGGTATGTAGGGATGTAGGTATGTAGGTATGTAGGCATGTAGGTATGTAGGTATGTAGGTATGTAGGTATGTAGGTATGTAGGTATGTAGGTGTGTAGGTATGTAGGCATGTAGGTATGTAGGTATATGTAGGTATGTAGGTATGTAGGTATGTAGGTATATAGGTATGTAGGTATGTAGGTATGTAGGTATGTAGGTATGTAGGTATGTAGGTATGTAGGTATGTAGGTATGTAGGTATGTAGGTATGTAGGTATGTAGGTATGTAGGTATGTATGTATGTAGGTATGTAGGTATGTATGTATGTAGGTATGTAGGTATGTAGGTATGTAGGTAAGTAGGTATGTAGGTATGTAGGTATGTAGGTATGTAGGTATGTAGGTATGTAGGTATGTAGGTATGTAGGTATGTAGGTATGTAGGTATGTAGGTATGTAGGTATGTAGGCATGTAGGTATGTAGGTATGTAGGCATGTAGGTATGTAGGTATGTAGGCATGTAGGTATGTAGGTATGTAGGCATGTAGGTATGTAGGTATGTAGGTATGTAGGTAGGTATGTATGTAGGTATGTATGTAGGTATGTAGGTATGTATGTATGTAGGTATGTAGGTATGTATGTATGTAGGTATGTAGGTATGTATGTATGTAGGCATGTAGGTATGTAGGTATGTAGGTATGTAGGCATGTAGGTATGTAGGTATGTAGGCATGTAGGTATGTAGGTATGTAGGTTTGTAGGTATGTAGGTATGTAGGTATTTAGGTATGTAGGTATGTAGGTATGCATGTATGTAGGTATGTAGGTATGTAGGTATGTAGGTATGTAGGTATGTAGGTATGTAGGCAGGTAGGTACGTAGGTATGTAGGTATGTAGGTATGTAGGTATGTAGGTATGTAGGTATGTAGGTATGTAGGTATGTAGGTATGTAGGTATGTAGGTATGTAGGTATGTAGGTATGTAGGTATGTAGGTATGTAGGTATGTAGGTATGTAGGTATGTAGGTATGTAGGTATGTAGGTATGTAGGTATGTAGGTATGTAGGTATGTAGGTATGTAGGTATGTAGGAATGTAGGTATGTATGTATGTATGTAGGTATGTAGGTATGTATGTATGTAGGTATGTAGGTATGTAGGTATGTATGTATGTAGGTATGTAGGTATGTATGTATGTAGGTATGTAGGTATGTATGTATGTATGTATGTATGTAGGTATGTAGGTATGTATGTATGTAGGTATGTAGGTATCTAGGTATGTAGGTATGTAGGTATGTAGGCATGTAGGTATGTAGGTATGTAGGTATGTATGTATGTAGGTATGTAGGTATGTAGGTATGTAGGCATGTAGGTATGTAGGTATGTAGGCATGTAGGTATGTAGGTATGTAGGCATGTAGGTGTGTAGGTATGTAGGCATGTAGGTATGTAGGTATATGTAGGTATGTAGGTATGTAGGTATGTAGGTATATAGGTATGTAGGTATGTAGGTATGTAGGTATGTAGGTATGTAGGTATGTAGGTATGTATATATGTAGGTATGTAGGTATGTATGTATGTAGGTATGTAGGTATGTAGGTATGTAGGCATGTAGGTATGTAGGTATGTAGGCATGTAGGTATGTAGGTATGTAGGCATGTAGGTTTGTAGGTATGTAGGCATGTAGGTATGTAGGTATATGTAGGTATGTAGGTATGTAGGTATGTAGGTATATAGGTATGTAGGTATGTAGGTATGTAGGTATGTAGGTATGTAGGTATGAAGGTATGTATGTATGTAGGTATGTAGGTATGTATATATGTAGGTATGTAGGTATGTATGTATGTAGGTATGTAGGTATGTAGGTATGTAGGCATGTAGGTATGTAGGTATGTAGGTATGTAGGTATGTAGGTATGTAGGTATGTAGGTATGTAGGGATGTAGGTATGTAGGTATGTAGGCATGTAGGTATGTAGGTATGTAGGTATGTAGGTATGTAGGTATGTAGGTATGTAGGTATGTAGGTATGTAGGTATATAGGTATGTAGGTATGTAGGTATGAAGGTATGTATGTATGTAGGTATGTAGGTATGTATATATGTAGGTATGTAGGTATGTATGTATGTAGGTATGTAGGTATGTAGGTATGTAGGCATGTAGGTATGTAGGTATGTAGGCATGTAGGTATGTAGGTATGTAGGCATGTAGGTGTGTAGGTATGTAGGCATGTAGGTATGTAGGTATATGTAGGTATGTAGGTATGTAGGTATGTAGGTATATAGGTATGTAGGTATGTAGGTATGAAGGTATGTATGTATGTAGGTATGTAGGTATGTATATATGTAGGTATGTAGGTATGTATGTATGTAGGTATGTAGGTATGTAGGTATGTAGGCATGTAGGTATGTAGGTATGTAGGCATGTAGGTATGTAGGTATGTAGGCGTGTAGGTGTGTAGGTATGTAGGCATGTAGGTATGTAGGTATATGTAGGTATGTAGGTATGTAGGTATGTAGGTATATAGGTATGTAGGTATGTAGGTATGTAGGTATGTAGGTATGTAGGTATGTAGGTATGTAGGTATGTAGGTATGCAGGTATGTAGGTATGTAGGTATGTAGGTATGTAGGTATGTAGGTATGTAGGTATGTAGGTATGTAGGTATGTAGGTATGTAGGGATGTAGGTATGTAGGTATGTAGGCATGTAGGTATGTAGGTATGTAGGTATGTAGGTATGTAGGTATGTAGGCATGTAGGTGTGTAGGTATGTAGGCATGTAGGTAAGGTATGTAGTTATGTAGGTATGTAGGTATGTAGGCATGTAGGTATGTAGGTATTTGTAGGTATGTAGGTATGTAGGTATGTAGGTATATAGGTATGTAGGTATGTAGGTATGTAGGTATGTAGGTATGTAGGTATGTAGGTATGTAGGTATGTAGGTATGTAGGTATGTAGGTATGTAGGGATGTAGGTATGTAGGTATGTAGGTATGTAGGTATGTAGGTATGTATGTATGTAGGTATGTAGGTATGTAGGTATGTAGGCATGTAGGTATGTAGGTATGTAGGCATGTAGGTATGTAGGTATGTAGGCATGTAGGTGTGTAGGTATGTAGGCATGTAGGTATGTAGGTATATGTAGGTATGTAGGTATGTAGGTATGTAGGTATATAGGTATGTAGGTATGTAGGTATGTAGGTATGTAGGTATGTAGGTATGTAGGTATGTAGGTATGTAGGTATGTAGGTATGTAGGTATGTAGGTATGTAGGTATGTAGGTATGTAGGTATGTAGGTATGTAGGTATGTAGGGATGTAGGTATGTAGGTATGTAGGCATGTAGGTATGTAGGTATGTAGGTATGTAGGTATGTAGGTATGTAGGTATGTAGGTATGTAGGCATATAGGTATGTAGGTATATGTAGGTATGTAGGTATGTAGGTATGTAGGTATGTAGGTATGTAGGTATGTAGGTATGTAGGTATGTAGGTATGTAGGTATGTAGGTATGTAGGTATGTAGGTATGTAGGTATGTAGGTATGTAGGTATGTAGGTATGTAGGTATGTAGGTATGTAGGGATGTAGGTATGTAGGTATGTAGGCATGTAGGTATGTAGGTATGTAGGTATGTAGGTATGTAGGTATGTAGGTATGTAGGTGTGTAGGTATGTAGGCATGTAGGTATGTAGGTATGTAGGTATGTAGGTATGTAGGTATGTAGGTATGTAGGTATGTAGGTATGTAGGTATATAGGTATGTAGGTATGTAGGTATGAAGGTATGTATGTATGTAGGTATGTAGGTATGTATATATGTAGGTATGTAGGTATGTATGTATGTAGGTATGTAGGTATGTAGGTATGTAGGCATGTAGGTATGTAGGTATGTAGGCATGTAGGTATGTAGGTATGTAGGCATGTAGGTGTGTAGGTATGTAGGCATGTAGGTATGTAGGTATATGTAGGTATGTAGGTATGTAGGTATGTAGGTATATAGGTATGTAGGTATGTAGGTATGAAGGTATGTATGTATGTAGGTATGTAGGTATGTATATATGTAGGTATGTAGGTATGTATGTATGTAGGTATGTAGGTATGTAGGTATGTAGGCATGTAGGTATGTAGGTATGTAGGCATGTAGGTATGTAGGTATGTAGGCATGTAGGTGTGTAGGTATGTAGGCATGTAGGTATGTAGGTATATGTAGGTATGTAGGTATGTAGGTATGTAGGTATATAGGTATGTAGGTATGTAGGTATGTAGGTATGTAGGTATGTAGGTATGTAGGTATGTAGGTATGTAGGTATGCAGGTATGTAGGTATGTAGGTATGTAGGTATGTAGGTATGTAGGTATGTAGGTATGTAGGTATGTAGGTATGTAGGTATGTAGGGATGTAGGTATGTAGGTATGTAGGCATGTAGGTATGTAGGTATGTAGGTATGTAGGTATGTAGGTATGTAGGCATGTAGGTGTGTAGGTATGTAGGCATGTAGGTAAGGTATGTAGTTATGTAGGTATGTAGGTATGTAGGCATGTAGGTATGTAGGTATTTGTAGGTATGTAGGTATGTAGGTATGTAGGTATATAGGTATGTAGGTATGTAGGTATGTAGGTATGTAGGTATGTAGGTATGTAGGTATGTAGGTATGTAGGTATGTAGGTATGTAGGTATGTAGGTATGTAGGGATGTAGGTATGTAGGTATGTAGGTATGTAGGTATGTATGTATGTAGGTATGTAGGTATGTAGGTATGTAGGCATGTAGGTATGTAGGTATGTAGGCATGTAGGTATGTAGGTATGTAGGCATGTAGGTGTGTAGGTATGTAGGCATGTAGGTATGTAGGTATATGTAGGTATGTAGGTATGTAGGTATGTAGGTATATAGGTATGTAGGTATGTAGGTATGTAGGTATGTAGGTATGTAGGTATGTAGGTATGTAGGTATGTAGGTATGTAGGTATGTAGGTATGTAGGTATGTAGGTATGTAGGTATGTAGGTATGTAGGTATGTAGGTATGTAGGTATGTAGGGATGTAGGTATGTAGGTATGTAGGCATGTAGGTATGTAGGTATGTAGGTATGTAGGTATGTAGGTATGTAGGTATGTAGGCAGGTAGGTACGTAGGTATGTAGGTATGTAGGTATGTAGGTATGTAGGTATGTAGGTATGTAGGTATGTAGGTATGTAGGTATGTAGGTATGTAGGTATGTAGGTATGTAGGTATGTAGGTATGTAGGTATGTAGGTATGTAGGTATGTAGGTATGTAGGTATGTAGGTATGTAGGTATGTAGGTATGTAGGTATGTAGGTATGTAGGTATGTAGGTATGTAGGTATGTAGGTATGTAGGTATGTAGGTATGTAGGTATGTAGGTATGTAGGTATGTAGGTATGTAGGTATGTATGTATGTAGGTATGTAGGTATGTATGTATGTAGGTATGTAGGTATGTAGGTATGTATGTATGTAGGTATGTAGGTATGTATGTATGTAGGTATGTAGGTATGTATGTATGTATGTATGTAGGTATGTAGGTATGTATGTATGTAGGTATGTAGGTATCTAGGTATGTAGGTATGTAGGTATGTAGGCATGTAGGTATGTAGGTATGTAGGTATGTAGGTATGTAGGTATGTAGGTATGTAGGTATGTAGGTATGTAGGTATGTAGGTATGTAGGTATGTATGTATGTAGGTATGTAGGTATGTATGTATGTATGTATGTAGGTATGTAGGTATGTATGTATGTAGGTATGTAGGTATCTAGGTATGTAGGTATGTAGGTATGTAGGCATGTAGGTATGTAGGTATGTAGGTATGTAGGTATGTAGGTATGTAGGTATGTAGGTATGTATGTATGTAGGTATGTAGGTATGTAGGTATGTAGGTATGTAGGTATGTAGGCATGTAGGTATGTAGGTATGTAGGCATGTAGGTATGTAAGTATGTAGGCATGTAGGTATGTAGGTATGTAGGCATGTAGGTATGTAGGTATGTAGGTATGTAGGTAGGTATGTATGTAGGTATGAAGGTATGTATGTATGTAGGTATGTAGGTATGTAGGCATGTAGGTATGTAGGTATGTAGGCATGTAGGTATGTAGGTATGTAGGCATGTAGGTGTGTAGGTATGTAGGCATGTAGGTATGTAGGTATATGTAGGTATGTAGGTATGTAGGTATGTAGGTATGTAGGTATGTAGGTATGTAGGTATGTAGGTATGTAGGTATGTAGGTATGTAGGTATGTAGGTATGTAGGTATGTAGGTATGTAGGTATGTAGGTATGTAGGTATGTAGGTATGTAGGTATGTAGGCATGTAGGTATGTAGGTATGTAGGCATGTAGGTATGTAGGTATGTAGGCATGTAGGTATGTAGGTATGTAGGCATGTAGGTATGTAGGTATGTAGGTATGTAGGTAGGTATGTATGTAGGTATTTAGGTATGTAGGTATGTAGGTATGTATGTATGTAGGTATGTAGGTATGTATGCATGTAGGTATGTAGGTATGTATGTATGTAGGTATGTAGGTATGTATGTATGTAGGTATGTAGGTATGTAGGTATGTAGGTATGTAGGTATGTAGGTATGTAGGGATGTAGGTATGTAGGTATGTAGGTATGTAGGTATGTATGTATGTAGGTATGTAGGTATGTAGGTATGTAGGCATGTAGGTATGTAGGTATGTAGGCATGTAGGTATGTAGGTATGTAGGCATGTAGGTGTGTAGGTATGTAGGCATGTAGGTATGTAGGTATATGTAGGTATGTAGGTATGTAGGTATGTAGGTATATAGGTATGTAGGTATGTAGGTATGTAGGTATGTAGGTATGTAGGTATGTAGGTATGTAGGTATGTAGGTATGTAGGTATGTAGGTATGTAGGTATGTAGGTATGTAGGTATGTAGGTATGTAGGTATGTAGGTATGTAGGTATGTAGGTATGTAGGGATGTAGGTATGTAGGTATGTAGGCATGTAGGTATGTAGGTATGTAGGTATGTAGGTATGTAGGTATGTAGGTATGTAGGTATGTAGGTATGTAGGCATGTAGGTATGTAGGTATATGTAGGTATGTAGGTATGTAGGTATGTAGGTATGTAGGTATGTAGGTATGTAGGTATGTAGGTATGTAGGTATGTAGGTATGTAGGTATGTAGGTATGTAGGTATGTAGGTATGTAGGTATGTAGGTATGTAGGGATGTAGGTATGTAGGTATGTAGGCATGTAGGTATGTAGGTATGTAGGTATGTAGGTATGTAGGTATGTAGGTATGTAGGTGTGTAGGTATGTAGGCATGTAGGTATGTAGGTATATGTAGGTATGTAGGTATGTAGGTATGTAGGTATATAGGTATGTAGGTATGTAGGTATGAAGGTATGTATGTATGTAGGTATGTAAGTATGTATATATGTAGGTATGTAGGTATGTATGTATGTAGGTATGTAGGTATGTAGGTATGTAGGCATGTAGGTATGTAGGTATGTAGGCATGTAGGTATGTAGGTATGTAGGCATGCAGGTGTGTAGGTATGTAGGCATGTAGGTATGTAGGTATATGTAGGTATGTAGGTATGTAGGTATGTAGGTATATAGGTATGTAGGTATGTAGGTATGTAGGTATGTAGGTATGTAGGTATGTAGGTATGTAGGTATGTAGGTATGTAGGTATGTAGGTATGTAGGTATGTAGGTATGTAGGTATGTAGGTATGTAGGTATGTAGGTATGTAGGTATGTAGGTATGTAGGGATGTAGGTATGTAGGTATGTAGGCATGTAGGTATGTAGGTATGTAGGTATGTAGGTATGTAGGTATGTAGGTATGTAGGTATGTAGGCATGTAGGTATGTAGGTATTTGTAGGTATGTAGGTATGTAGGTATGTAGGTATATAGGTATGTAGGCATGTAGGTATGTAGGTATGTAGGTATGTAGGTATGTAGGTATGTAGGTATGTAGGTATGTAGGTATGTAGGTATGTAGGTATGTAGGGATGTAGGTATGTAGGTATGTAGGTATGTAGGTATGTATGTATGTAGGTATGTAGGTATGTAGGTATGTAGGCATGTAGGTATGTAGGTATGTAGGCATGTAGGTATGTAGGTATGTAGGCATGTAGGTGTGTAGGTATGTAGGCATGTAGGTATGTAGGTATATGTAGGTATGTAGGTATGTAGGTATGTAGGTATATAGGTATGTAGGTATGTAGGTATGTAGGTATGTAGGTATGTAGGTATGTAGGTATGTAGGTATGTAGGTATGTAGGTATGTAGGTATGTAGGTATGTAGGTATGTAGGTATGTAGGTATGTAGGTATGTAGGTATGTAGGTATGTAGGGATGTAGGTATGTAGGTATGTAGGCATGTAGGTATGTAGGTATGTAGGTATGTAGGTATGTAGGTATGTAGGTATGTAGGTATGTAGGTATGTAGGCATGTAGGTATGTAGGTATATGTAGGTATGTAGGTATGTAGGTATGTAGGTATGTAGGTATGTAGGTATGTAGGTATGTAGGTATGTAGGTATGTAGGTATGTAGGTATGTAGGTATGTAGGTATGTAGGTATGTAGGTATGTAGGGATGTAGGTATGTAGGTATGTAGGCATGTAGGTATGTAGGTATGTAGGTATGTAGGTATGTAGGTATGTAGGTATGTAGGTGTGTAGGTATGTAGGCATGTAGGTATGTAGGTATATGTAGGTATGTAGGTATGTAGGTATGTAGGTATGTAGGTATATAGGTATGTAGGTATGTAGGTATGTAGGTATGTAGGTATGTAGGTATGTAGGTATGTAGGTATGTAGGTATGTAGGTATGTAGGTATGTAGGTATGTAGGTATGTAGGTATGTATGTATGTAGGTATGTAGGTATGTATGTATGTAGGTATGTAGGTATGTAGGTATGTAGGTAAGTAGGTATGTAGGTATGTAGGTATGTAGGTATGTAGGTATGTAGGTATGTAGGTATGTAGGTATGTAGGTATGTAGGTATGTAGGTATGTAGGTATGTAGGTATGTAGGTATGTAGGTATGTAGGTATGTAGGCATGTATGTATGTAGGTATGTAGGCATGTAGGTATGTAGGTATGTAGGCATGTAGGTATGTAGGTATGTAGGCATGTAGGTATGTAGGTATGTAGGCATGTAGGTATGTAGGTATGTAGGCATGTAGGTATGTAGGTATGTAGGTATGTAGGTAGGTATGTATGTAGGTATGTATGTAGGTATGTAGGTATGTATGTATGTAGGTATGTAGGTATGTATGTATGTAGGTATGTAGGTATGTATGTATGTAGGCATGTAGGTATGTAGGTATGTAGGTATGTAGGCATGTAGGTATGTAGGTATGTAGGCATGTAGGTATGTAGGTATGTAGGTTTGTAGGTATGTAGGTATGTAGGTATTTAGGTATGTAGGTATGTAGGTATGCATGTATGTAGGTATGTAGGTATGTAGGTATGTAGGTATGTAGGCAGGTAGGTACGTAGGTATGTAGGTATGTAGGTATGTAGGTATGTAGGTATGTAGGTATGTAGGTATGTAGGTATGTAGGTATGTAGGTATGTAGGTATGTAGGTATGTAGGTATGTAGGTATGTAGGTATGTAGGTATGTAGGTATGTAGGTATGTAGGTATGTAGGTATGTAGGTATGTAGGTATGTAGGTATGTAGGTATGTAGGTATGTAGGTATGTAGGTATGTAGGTATGTAGGTATGTAGGTATGTAGGTATGTAGGTATGTATGTATGTAGGTATGTAGGTATGTATGTATGTAGGTATGTAGGTATGTAGGTATGTATGTATGTAGGTATGTAGGTATGTATGTATGTAGGTATGTAGGTATGTATGTATGTATGTATGTAGGTATGTAGGTATGTATGTATGTAGGTATGTAGGTATCTAGGTATGTAGGTATGTAGGTATGTAGGCATGTAGGTATGTAGGTATGTAGGTATGTAGGTATGTAGGTATGTAGGTATGTAGGTATGTAGGTATGTAGGTATGTAGGTATGTAGGTATGTATGTATGTAGGTATGTAGGTATGTATGTATGTATGTATGTAGGTATGTAGGTATGTATGTATGTAGGTATGTAGGTATCTAGGTATGTAGGTATGTAGGTATGTAGGCATGTAGGTATGTAGGTATGTAGGTATGTAGGTATGTAGGTATGTAGGTATGTAGGTATGTATGTATGTAGGTATGTAGGTATGTAGGTATGTAGGTATGTAGGTATGTAGGCATGTAGGTATGTAGGTATGTAGGCATGTAGGTATGTAGGTATGTAGGCATGTAGGTATGTAGGTATGTAGGCATGTAGGTATGTAGGTATGTAGGTATGTAGGTAGGTATGTATGTAGGTATGAAGGTATGTATGTATGTAGGTATGTAGGTATGTAGGCATGTAGGTATGTAGGTATGTAGGCATGTAGGTATGTAGGTATGTAGGCATGTAGGTGTGTAGGTATGTAGGTATGTAGGTATGTAGGTATGTAGGTATGTAGGTATATAGGTATGTAGGTATGTAGGTATGTAGGTATGTAGGTATGTAGGTATGTAGGTATGTAGGTATGTAGGTATGTAGGTATGTAGGTATGTAGGTATGTAGGTATGTAGGTATGTAGGTATGTAGGTATGTAGGTATGTAGGTATGTAGGTATGTAGGTATGTAGGCATGTAGGTATGTAGGTATGTAGGCATGTAGGTATGTAGGTATGTAGGCATGTAGGTATGTAGGTATGTAGGCATGTAGGTATGTAGGTATGTAGGTATGTAGGTAGGTATGTATGTAGGTATTTAGGTATGTAGGTATGTAGGTATGTATGTATGTAGGTATGTAGGTATGTATGCATGTAGGTATGTAGGTATGTAGGCAGGTAGGTACGTAGGTATGTAGGTATGTAGGTATGTAGGTATGTAGGTATGTAGGTATGTAGGGATGTAGGTATGTAGGTATGTAGGCATGTAGGTATGTAGGTATGTAGGTATGTAGGTATGTAGGTATGTAGGTATGTAGGTATGTAGGTATGTAGGCATGTAGGTATGTAGGTATATGTAGGTATGTAGGTATGTAGGTATGTAGGTATGTAGGTATGTAGGTATGTAGGTATGTAGGTATGTAGGTATGTAGGTATGTAGGTATGTAGGTATGTAGGTATGTAGGTATGTAGGTATGTAGGTATGTAGGGATGTAGGTATGTAGGTATGTAGGCATGTAGGTATGTAGGTATGTAGGTATGTAGGTATGTAGGTATGTAGGTATGTAGGTGTGTAGGTATGTAGGCATGTAGGTATGTAGGTATATGTAGGTATGTAGGTATGTAGGTATGTAGGTATATAGGTATGTAGGTATGTAGGTATGTAGGTATGTAGGTATGTAGGTATGTAGGTATGTAGGTATGTAGGTATGTAGGTATGTAGGTATGTAGGTATGTAGGTATGTATGTATGTAGGTATGTAGGTATGTATGTATGTAGGTATGTAGGTATGTAGGTATGTAGGTAAGTAGGTATGTAGGTATGTAGGTATGTAGGTATGTAGGTATGTAGGTATGTAGGTATGTAGGTATGTAGGTATGTAGGTATGTAGGTATGTAGGTATGTAGGTATGTAGGTATGTAGGCATGTAATTATGTAGGTATGTAGGCATGTAGGTATGTAGGTATGTATGTAGGTATGTAGGTATGTAGGTATGTAGGTATGTAGGCATGTAGGTATGTAGGTATGTAGGCATGTAGGTATGTAGGTATGTAGGTTTGTAGGTATGTAGGTATGTAGGTATTTAGGTATGTAGGTATGTAGGTATGCATGTATGTAGGTATGTAGGTATGTAGGTATGTAGGTATGTAGGTATGTAGGCAGGTAGGTACGTAGGTATGTAGGTATGTAGGTATGTAGGTATGTAGGTATGTAGGTATGTAGGTATGTAGGTATGTAGGCATGTAGGTATGTAGGTATGTAGGCATGTAGGTATGTAGGTATGTAGGTTTGTAGGTATGTAGGTATGTAGGTATTTAGGTATGTAGGTATGTAGGTATGCATGTATGTAGGTATGTAGGTATGTAGGTATGTAGGTATGTAGGTATGTAGGCAGGTAGGTACGTAGGTATGTAGGTATGTAGGTATGTAGGTAGGTATGTATGTAGGTATGTATGTAGGTATGTAGGTATGTATGTATGTAGGTATGTAGGTATGTATGTATGTAGGTATGTAGGTATGTATGTATGTAGGCATGTAGGTATGTAGGTATGTAGGTATGTAGGCATGTAGGTATGTAGGTATGTAGGCATGTAGGTATGTAGGTATGTAGGTTTGTAGGTATGTAGGTATGTAGGTATTTAGGTATGTAGGTATGTAGGTATGCATGTATGTAGGTATGTAGGTATGTAGGTATGTAGGTATGTAGGTATGTAGGCAGGTAGGTACGTAGGTATGTAGGTATGTAGGTATGTAGGTATGTAGGTATGTAGGTATGTAGGTATGTAGGTATGTAGGTATGTAGGTATGTAGGTATGTAGGTATGTAGGTATGTAGGTATGTAGGTATGTAGGTATGTAGGTATGTAGGTATGTAGGTATGTAGGTATGTAGGTATGTAGGTATGTAGGTATGTAGGTATGTAGGTATGTATGTATGTAGGTATGTAGGTATGTATGTATGTAGGTATGTAGGTATGTAGGTATGTATGTATGTAGGTATGTAGGTATGTATGTATGTAGGTATGTAGGTAAGTATGTATGTATGTATGTAGGTATGTAGGTATGTATGTATGTAGGTATGTAGGTATCTAGGTATGTAGGTATGTAGGTATGTAGGCATGTAGGTATGTAGGTATGTATGTATGTAGGTATGTAGGTATGTAGGTATGTAGGTCTGTAGGCATGTAGGTATGTAGGTATGTAGGCATGTAGGTATGTAGGTATGTAGGCATGTAGGTGTGTAGGTATGTAGGCATGTAGGTATGTAGGTATATGTAGGTATGTAGGTATGTAGGTATGTAGGTATATAGGTATGTAGGTATGTAGGTATGTAGGTATGTAGGTATGTAGGTATGTATATATGTAGGTATGTAGGTATGTATGTATGTAGGTATGTAGGTATGTAGGTATGTAGGCATGTAGGTATGTAGGTATGTAGGCATGTAGGTATGTAGGTATGTAGGCATGTAGGTGTGTAGGTATGTAGGCATGTAGGTATGTAGGTATATGTAGGTATGTAGGTATGTAGGTATGTAGGTATGTAGGTATATAGGTATGTAGGTATGTAGGTATGTAGGTATGTAGGTATGTAGGTATGAAGGTATGTATGTATGTAGGTATGTAGGTATGTATATATGTAGGTATGTAGGTATGTATGTATGTAGGTATGTAGGTATGTAGGTATGTAGGCATGTAGGTATGTAGGTATGTAGGTATGTAGGTATGTAGGTATGTAGGTATGTAGGTATGTAGGGATGTAGGTATGTAGGTATGTAGGTATGTAGGTATGTAGGTATGTAGGTATATAGGTATGTAGGTATGTAGGTATGAAGGTATGTATGTATGTAGGTATGTAGGTATGTATATATGTAGGTATGTAGGTATGTATGTATGTAGGTATGTAGGTATGTAGGTATGTAGGCATGTAGGTATGTAGGTATGTAGGCATGTAGGTATGTAGGTATGTAGGCATGTAGGTGTGTAGGTATGTAGGCATGTAGGTATGTAGGTATATGTAGGTATGTAGGTATGTAGGTATGTAGGTATATAGGTATGTAGGTATGTAGGTATGAAGGTATGTATGTATGTAGGTATGTAGGTATATAGGTATGTAGGTATGTAGGTATGTAGGTATGTAGGTATGTAGGTATGTAGGTATGTAGGTATGTAGGTATGTAGGTATGTAGGTATGTAGGTATGTAGGTATGTAGGTATGTAGGTATGTAGGTATGTAGGTATGTAGGTATGTAGGGATGTAGGTATGTAGGTATGTAGGCATGTAGGTATGTAGGTATGTAGGTATGTAGGTATGTAGGTATGTAGGTATGTAGGTATGTAGGTATGTAGGTATGTAGGTATGTAGGTATGTAGGTATGTAGGTATGTAGGTATGTAGGTATGTAGGTATGTAGGGATGTAGGTATGTAGGTATGTAGGCATGTAGGTATGTAGGTATGTAGGTATGTAGGTATGTAGGTATGTAGGTATGTAGGTATGTAGGCATGTAGGTATGTAGGTATTTGTAGGTATGTAGGTATGTAGGTATGTAGGTATATAGGTATGTAGGTATGTAGGTATGTAGGTATGTAGGTATGTAGGTATGTAGGTATGTAGGTATGTAGGTATGTAGGTATGTAGGTATGTAGGGATGTAGGTATGTAGGTATGTAGGTATGTAGGTATGTATGTATGTAGGTATGTAGGTATGTAGGTATGTATGTATGTAGGTATGTAGGTATGTATGTATGTAGGCATGTAGGTATGTAGGTATGTAGGTATGTAGGCATGTAGGTATGTAGGTATGTAGGCATGTAGGTATGTAGGTATGTAGGTTTGTAGGTATGTAGGTATGTAGGTATTTAGGTATGTAGGTATGTAGGTATGCATGTATGTAGGTATGTAGGTATGTAGGTATGTAGGTATGTAGGCAGGTAGGTACGTAGGTATGTAGGTATGTAGGTATGTAGGCATGTAGGTATGTAGGTATGTAGGTTTGTAGGTATGTAGGTATGTAGGTATTTAGGTATGTAGGTATGTAGGTATGCATGTATGTAGGTATGTAGGTATGTAGGTATGTAGGTATGTAGGCAGGTAGGTACGTAGGTATGTAGGTATGTAGGTATGTAGGTATGTAGGTATGTAGGTATGTAGGTATGTAGGTATGTAGGTATGTAGGTATGTAGGTATGTAGGTATGTAGGTATGTAGGTATGTAGGTATGTAGGTATGTAGGTATGTAGGTATGTAGGTATGTAGGTATGTAGGTATGTAGGTATGTAGGTATGTAGGTATGTAGGTATGTAGGTATGTATGTATGTAGGTATGTAGGTATGTAGGTATGTATGTATGTAGGTATGTAGGTATGTATGTATGTAGGTATGTAGGTATGTATGTATGTATGTATGTAGGTATGTAGGTATGTATGTATGTAGGTATGTAGGTATCTAGGTATGTAGGTATGTAGGTATGTAGGCATGTAGGTATGTAGGTATGTAGGTATGTAGGTATGTAGGTATGTAGGTATGTAGGTATGTAGGTATGTAGGTATGTAGGTATGTAGGTATGTATGTATGTAGGTATGTAGGTATGTATGTATGTATGTATGTAGGTATGTAGGTATGTATGTATGTAGGTATGTAGGTATGTATGTATGTAGGTATGTAGGTATGTAGGTATGTAGGTATGTAGGTATGTAGGCATGTAGGTATGTAGGTATGTAGGCATGTAGGTATGTAGGTATGTAGGCATGTAGGTATGTAGGTATGTAGGCATGTAGGTATGTAGGTATGTATGTATGTAGGTATGTAGGTATGTAGGTATGTAGGTATGTAGGTATGTAGGCATGTAGGTATGTAGGTATGTAGGCATGTAGGTATGTAGGTATGTAGGCATGTAGGTATGTAGGTATGTAGGCATGTAGGTATGTAGGTATGTAGGTATGTAGGTAGGTATGTATGTAGGTATGAAGGTATGTATGTATGTAGGTATGTAGGTATGTAGGCATGTAGGTATGTAGGTATGTAGGCATGTAGGTATGTAGGTATGTAGGCATGTAGGTGTGTAGGTATGTAGGTATGTAGGTATGTAGGTATGTAGGTATGTAGGTATATAGGTATGTAGGTATGTAGGTATGTAGGTATGTAGGTATGTAGGTATGTAGGTATGTAGGTATGTAGGTATGTAGGTATGTAGGTATGTAGGTATGTAGGTATGTAGGTATGTAGGTATGTAGGTATGTAGGTATGTAGGTATGTAGGTATGTAGGTATGTAGGCATGTAGGTATGTAGGTATGTAGGCATGTAGGTATGTAGGTATGTAGGCATGTAGGTATGTAGGTATGTAGGCATGTAGGTATGTAGGTATGTAGGTATGTAGGTAGGTATGTATGTAGGTATTTAGGTATGTAGGTATGTAGGTATGTATGTATGTAGGTATGTAGGTATGTATGCATGTAGGTATGTAGGTATGTAGGCAGGTAGGTACGTAGGTATGTAGGTATGTAGGTATGTAGGTATGTAGGTATGTAGGTATGTAGGGATGTAGGTATGTAGGTATGTAGGCATGTAGGTATGTAGGTATGTAGGTATGTAGGTATGTAGGTATGTAGGTATGTAGGTATGTAGGTATGTAGGCATGTAGGTATGTAGGTATATGTAGGTATGTAGGTATGTAGGTATGTAGGTATGTAGGTATGTAGGTATGTAGGTATGTAGGTATGTAGGTATGTAGGTATGTAGGTATGTAGGTATGTAGGTATGTAGGTATGTAGGTATGTAGGTATGTAGGGATGTAGGTATGTAGGTATGTAGGCATGTAGGTATGTAGGTATGTAGGTATGTAGGTATGTAGGTATGTAGGTATGTAGGTGTGTAGGTATGTAGGCATGTAGGTATGTAGGTATATGTAGGTATGTAGGTATGTAGGTATGTAGGTATATAGGTATGTAGGTATGTAGGTATGTAGGTATGTAGGTATGTAGGTATGTAGGTATGTAGGTATGTAGGTATGTAGGTATGTAGGTATGTAGGTATGTAGGTATGTAGGTATGTATGTATGTAGGTATGTAGGTATGTATGTATGTAGGTATGTAGGTATGTAGGTATGTAGGTAAGTAGGTATGTAGGTATGTAGGTATGTAGGTATGTAGGTATGTAGGTATGTAGGTATGTAGGTATGTAGGTATGTAGGTATGTAGGTATGTAGGTATGTAGGTATGTAGGTATGTAGGCATGTAATTATGTAGGTATGTAGGCATGTAGGTATGTAGGTATGTATGTAGGTATGTAGGTATGTAGGTATGTAGGTATGTAGGCATGTAGGTATGTAGGTATGTAGGCATGTAGGTATGTAGGTATGTAGGTTTGTAGGTATGTAGGTATGTAGGTATTTAGGTATGTAGGTATGTAGGTATGCATGTATGTAGGTATGTAGGTATGTAGGTATGTAGGTATGTAGGTATGTAGGTATGTAGGCAGGTAGGTACGTAGGTATGTAGGTATGTAGGTATGTAGGTATGTAGGTATGTAGGTATGTAGGTATGTAGGTATGTAGGCATGTAGGTATGTAGGTATGTAGGCATGTAGGTATGTAGGTATGTAGGTTTGTAGGTATGTAGGTATGTAGGTATTTAGGTATGTAGGTATGTAGGTATGCATGTATGTAGGTATGTAGGTATGTAGGTATGTAGGTATGTAGGTATGTAGGTATGTAGGCAGGTAGGTACGTAGGTATGTAGGTATGTAGGTATGTAGGTAGGTATGTATGTAGGTATGTATGTAGGTATGTAGGTATGTATGTATGTAGGTATGTAGGTATGTATGTATGTAGGTATGTAGGTATGTATGTATGTAGGCATGTAGGTATGTAGGTATGTAGGTATGTAGGCATGTAGGTATGTAGGTATGTAGGCATGTAGGTATGTAGGTATGTAGGTTTGTAGGTATGTAGGTATGTAGGTATGTAGGTATGTAGGTATGTAGGTATGTAGGTATGTAGGTATGTAGGTATGTAGGTATGTATGTATGTAGGTATGTAGGTATGTATGTATGTAGGTATGTAGGTATGTAGGTATGTATGTATGTAGGTATGTAGGTATGTATGTATGTAGGTATGTAGGTATGTATGTATGTATGTATGTATGTAGGTATGTAGGTATGTATGTATGTAGGTATGTAGGTATCTAGGTATGTAGGTATGTAGGTATGTAGGCATGTAGGTATGTAGGTATGTATGTATGTAGGTATGTAGGTATGTAGGTATGTAGGTATGTAGGCATGTAGGTATGTAGGTATGTAGGCATGTAGGTATGTAGGTATGTAGGCATGTAGGTGTGTAGGTATGTAGGCATGTAGGTATGTAGGTATATGTAGGTATGTAGGTATGTAGGTATGTAGGTATATAGGTATGTAGGTATGTAGGTATGTAGGTATGTAGGTATGTAGGTATGTAGGTATGTATATATGTAGGTATGTAGGTATGTATGTATGTAGGTATGTAGGTATGTAGGTATGTAGGCATGTAGGTATGTAGGTATGTAGGCATGTAGGTATGTAGGTATGTAGGCATGTAGGTGTGTAGGTATGTAGGCATGTAGGTATGTAGGTATATGTAGGTATGTAGGTATGTAGGTATGTAGGTATATAGGTATGTAGGTATGTAGGTATGTAGGTATGTAGGTATGTAGGTATGAAGGTATGTATGTATGTAGGTATGTAGGTATGTATATATGTAGGTATGTAGGTATGTATGTATGTAGGTATGTAGGTATGTAGGTATGTAGGCATGTAGGTATGTAGGTATGTAGGTATGTAGGTATGTAGGTATGTAGGTATGTAGGTATCTAGGGATGTAGGTATGTAGGTATGTAGGCATGTAGGTATGTAGGTATGTAGGTATGTAGGTATGTAGGTATGTAGGTATGTAGGTATGTAGGTATGTAGGTATGTAGGTATATAGGTATGTAGGTATGTAGGTATGAAGGTATGTATGTATGTAGGTATGTAGGTATGTATATATGTAGGTATGTAGGTATGTATGTATGTAGGTATGTAGGTATGTAGGTATGTAGGCATGTAGGTATGTAGGTATGTAGGCATGTAGGTATGTAGGTATGTAGGCATGTAGGTGTGTAGGTATGTAGGCATGTAGGTATGTAGGTATATGTAGGTATGTAGGTATGTAGGTATGTAGGTATATAGGTATGTAGGTATGTAGGTATGAAGGTATGTATGTATGTAGGTATGTAGGTATATAGGTATGTAGGTATGTAGGTATGTAGGTATGTAGGTATGTAGGTATGTAGGTATGTAGGTATGTAGGTATGTAGGTATGTAGGTATGTAGGTATGTAGGTATGTAGGTATGTAGGTATGTAGGTATGTAGGTATGTAGGTATGTAGGGATGTAGGTATGTAGGTATGTAGGCATGTAGGTATGTAGGTATGTAGGTATGTAGGTATGTAGGTATGTAGGTATGTAGGTATGTAGGTATGTAGGTATGTAGGTATGTAGGTATGTAGGTATGTAGGTATGTAGGTATGTAGGGATGTAGGTATGTAGGTATGTAGGCATGTAGGTATGTAGGTATGTAGGTATGTAGGTATGTAGGTATGTAGGTATGTAGGTATGTAGGCATGTAGGTATGTAGGTATTTGTAGGTATGTAGGTATGTAGGTATGTAGGTATATAGGTATGTAGGTATGTAGGTATGTAGGTATGTAGGTATGTAGGTATGTAGGTATGTAGGTATGTAGGTATGTAGGTATGTAGGTATGTAGGTATGTAGGGATGTAGGTATGTAGGTATGTAGGTATGTAGGTATGTATGTATGTAGGTATGTAGGTATGTAGGTATGTAGGCATGTAGGTATGTAGGTATGTAGGCATGTAGGTATGTAGGTATGTAGGCATGTAGGTGTGTAGGTATGTAGGCATGTAGGTATGTAGGTATATGTAGGTATGTAGGTATGTAGGTATGTAGGTATATAGGTATGTAGGTATGTAGGTATGTAGGTATGTAGGTATGTAGGTATGTAGGTATGTAGGTATGTAGGTATGTAGGTATGTAGGTATGTAGGTATGTAGGTATGTAGGTATGTAGGTATGTAGGTATGTAGGTATGTAGGTATGTAGGGATGTAGGTATGTAGGTATGTAGGCATGTAGGTATGTAGGTATGTAGGTATGTAGGTATGTAGGTATGTAGGTATGTAGGTATGTAGGTATGTAGGCATGTAGGTATGTAGTTATATGTAGGTATGTAGGTATGTAGGTATGTAGGTATGTAGGTATGTAGGTATGTAGGTATGTAGGTATGTAGGTATGTAGGTATGTAGGTATGTAGGTATGTAGGTATGTAGGTATGTAGGTATGTAGGGATGTAGGTATGTAGGTATGTAGGCATGTAGGTATGTAGGTATGTAGGTATGTAGGTATGTAGGTATGTAGGTATGTAGGTGTGTAGGTATGTAGGCATGTAGGTATGTAGGTATATGTAGGTATGTAGGTATGTAGGTATGTAGGTATATAGGTATGTAGGTATGTAGGTATGTAGGTATGTAGGTATGTAGGTATGTAGGTATGTAGGTATGTAGGTATGTAGGTATGTAGGTATGTAGGTATGTAGGTATGTAGGTATGTAGGTATGTATGTATGTAGGTATGTAGGTATGTATGTATGTAGGTATGTAGGTATGTAGGTATGTAGGTAAGTAGGTATGTAGGTATGTAGGTATGTAGGTATGTAGGTATGTAGGTATGTAGGTATGTAGGTATGTAGGTATGTAGGTATGTAGGTATGTAGGTATGTAGGTATGTAGGTATGTAGGTATGTAGGTATGTAGGCATGTAGGTATGTAGGTATGTAGGCATGTAGGTATGTAGGTATGTAGGCATGTAGGTATGTAGGTATGTAGGCATGTAGGTATGTAGGTATGTAGGCATGTAGGTATGTAGGTATGTAGGCATGTAGGTATGTAGGTATGTAGGTATGTAGGTAGGTATGTATGTAGGTATGTATGTAGGTATGTAGGTATGTATGTATGTAGGTATGTAGGTATGTATGTATGTAGGTATGTAGGTATGTATGTATGTAGGCATGTGGGTATGTAGGTATGTAGGTATGTAGGCATGTAGGAATGTAGGTATGTAGGCATGTAGGTGTGTAGGTATGTAGGTTTGTAGGTATGTAGGTATGTAGGTATTTAGGTATGTAGGTATGTAGGTATGCATGTATGTAGGTATGTAGGTATGTAGGTATGTAGGTATGTAGGTATGTAGGCAGGTAGGTACGTAGGTATGTAGGTATGTAGGTATGTAGGTATGTAGGTATGTAGGTATGTAGGTATGTAGGTATGTAGGTATGTAGGTATGTAGGTATGTAGGTATGTAGGTATGTAGGTATGTAGGTATGTAGGTATGTAGGTATGTAGGTATGTAGGTATGTAGGTATGTAGGTATGTAGGTATGTAGGTATGTAGGTATGTAGGTATGTAGGTATGTAGGTATGTAGGTATGTAGGTATGTAGGTATGTAGGTATGTAGGTATGTATGTATGTAGATATGTAGGTATGTATGTATGTAGGTATGTAGGTATGTAGGTATGTATGTATGTAGGTATGTAGGTATGTATGTATGTAGGTATGTAGGTATGTATGTATGTATGTATGTAGGTATGTAGGTATGTATGTATGTAGGTATGTAGGTATCTAGGTATGTAGGTATGTAGGTATGTAGGCATGTAGGTATGTAGGTATGTAGGTATGTAGGTATGTAGGTATGTAGGTATGTAGGTATGTAGGTATGTAGGTATGTAGGTATGTATGTATGTAGGTATGTAGGTATGTATGTATGTATGTATGTAGGTATGTAGGTATGTATGTATGTAGGTATGTAGGTATCTAGGTATGTAGGTATGTAGGTATGTAGGCATGTAGGTATGTAGGTATGTAGGTATGTAGGTATGTAGGTATGTAGGTATGTAGGTATGTATGTATGTAGGTATGTAGGTATGTAGGTATGTAGGTATGTAGGTATGTAGGCATGTAGGTATGTAGGTATGTAGGCATGTAGGTATGTAGGTATGTATGTATGTAGGTATGTAGGTATGTATGTATGTATGTATGTAGGTATGTAGGTATGTATGTATGTAGGTATGTAGGTATCTAGGTATGTAGGTATGTAGGTATGTAGGCATGTAGGTATGTAGGTATGTAGGTATGTAGGTATGTAGGTATGTAGGTATGTAGGTATGTATGTATGTAGGTATGTAGGTATGTAGGTATGTAGGTATGTAGGTATGTAGGTATGTAGGTATGTATGTATGTAGGTATGTAGGTATGTATGTATGTAGGTATGTAGGTATGTATGTATGTATGTATGTAGGTATGTAGGTATGTATGTATGTAGGTATGTAGGTATCTAGGTATGTAGGTATGTAGGTATGTAGGCATGTAGGTATGTAGGTATGTAGGTATGTAGGTATGTAGGTATGTAGGTATGTAGGTATGTAGGTATGTAGGTATGTAGGTATGTATGTATGTAGGTATGTAGGTATGTATGTATGTATGTATGTAGGTATGTAGGTATGTATGTATGTAGGTATGTAGGTATCTAGGTATGTAGGTATGTAGGTATGTAGGCATGTAGGTATGTAGGTATGTAGGTATGTAGGTATGTAGGTATGTAGGTATGTAGGTATGTAGGTATGTATGTATGTAGGTATGTAGGTATGTAGGTATGTAGGTATGTAGGTATGTAGGCATGTAGGTATGTAGGTATGTAGGCATGTAGGTATGTAGGTATGTAGGCATGTAGGTATGTAGGTATGTAGGCATGTAGGTATGTAGGTATGTAGGTATGTAGGTAGGTATGTATGTAGGTATGAAGGTATGTATGTATGTAGGTATGTAGGTATGTAGGCATGTAGGTATGTAGGTATGTAGGCATGTAGGTATGTAGGTATGTAGGCATGTAGGTGTGTAGGTATGTAGGCATGTAGGTATGTAGGTATATGTAGGTATGTAGGTATGTAGGTATGTAGGTATATAGGTATGTAGGTATGTAGATATGTAGGTATGTAGGTATGTAGGTATGTAGGTATGTAGGTATGTAGGTATGTAGGTATGTAGGTATGTAGGTATGTAGGTATGTAGGTATGTAGGTATGTAGGTATGTAGGTATGTAGGTATGTAGGTATGTAGGTATGTAGGTATGTAGGTATGTAGGCATGTAGGTATGTAGGTATGTAGGCATGTAGGTATGTAGGTATGTAGGCATGTAGGTATGTAGGTATGTAGGCATGTAGGTATGTAGGTATGTAGGTATGTAGGTAGGTATGTATGTAGGTATTTAGGTATGTAGGTATGTAGGTATGTATGTATGTAGGTATGTAGGTATGTATGCATGTAGGTATGTAGGTATGTATGTATGTAGGTATGTAGGTATGTATGTATGTGGGTATGTAGGTATGTAGGTATGTAGGTATGTAGGTATGTAGGTATGTAGGTATGTAGGTATGTAGGTATGTAGGTATGTAGGTATGTATGTATGTATGTATGTATGTATGTAGGTATGTAGGTATGTAGGTATGTAGGTATGTAGGTATGTAGGTATGTAGGTATGTAGGTATGTAGGTATGTAGGTATGTAGGTATGTAGGTATGTAGGTATGTAGGCATGTAGGTATGTAGGTATGTAGGCATGTAGGTATGTAGGTATGCAGGTATGTAGGCATGTAGGTATGTAGGTATGTAGGCATGTAGGTATGTAGGTATGTAGGTATGTAGGTATGTAGATAGGTATGTATGTAGGTATGTAGGTATGTACGTATGTAGGTATGTAGGTATGTATGTATGTATGTATGTAGGTATGTAGGTATGTAGGTATGTAGGTATGTAGGTATGTAGGTATGTAGGTATGTAGGTATGTAGGTAGGTATGTATGTAGGTATTTAGGTATGTAGGTATGTAGGTATGTATGTATGTAGGTATGTAGGTATGTATGCATGTAGGTATGTAGGTATGTAGGTATGTAGGTAGGTATGTATGTAGGTATTTAGGTATGTAGGTATGTAGGTATGTATGTATGTAGGTATGTAGGTATGTATGCATGTAGGTATGTAGGTATGTAGGTATGTACGTATGTAGGTATGTAGGTATGTATGTATGTATGTATGTAGGTATGTAGGTATGTAGGTATGTAGGTATGTAGGTATGTAGGTATGTAGGTATGTAGGTATGTAGGTATGTAGGTATGTAGGTATGTAGGTATGTAGGTATGTTGGTATGTAGGTATGTAGGTATGTAGGTATGTAGGTATGTAGGTATGTAGGCATGTAGGTATGTAGGTATGTAGGCATGTAGGTATGTAGGTATGTAGGTATGTAGGTAGGTATGTATGTAGGTATTTAGGTATGTAGGTATGTAGGTATGTATGTATGTAGGTATGTAGGTATGTATGCATGTAGGTATGTAGGTATGTAGGTATGTATGTATGTAGGTATGTAGGTATGTACGTATGTAGGTATGTAGGTATGTATGTATGTATGTATGTAGGTATGTAGGTATGTAGGTATGTAGGTATGTAGGTATGTAGGTATGTAGGTATGTAGGTATGTAGGTATGTAGGTATGTAGGTATGTAGGTATGTAGGTATGTTGGTATGTAGGTATGTAGGTATGTAGGTATGTAGGTATGTAGGTATGTAGGCATGTAGGTATGTAGGTATGTAGGCATGTAGGTATGCAGGTATGTAGGTATGTAGGCATGTAGGTATGTAGGTATGTAGGCATGTTGGTATGTAGGTATGTAGGTATGTAGGTATGTAGGTAGGTATGTATGTAGGTATGTATGTAGGTATGTAGGTATGTATGTATGTAGGTATGTAGGTATGTATGTATGTAGGTATGTAGGTATGTATGTATGTAGGCATGTAGGTATGTAGGTATGTAGGTATGTAGGCATGTAGGTATGTAGGTATGTAGGCATGTAGGTATGTAGGTATGTAGGCATGTAGGTATGTAGGTATGTAGGCATGTAGGTATGTAAGTATGTAGGTATGGAGGTATGTAGGTATGTAGGTATGTATGTATGTAGGTATGTAGGTATGTATGTATGTAGGTATGTAGGTATGTAGGTATGTAGGTATGTAGGTATGTAGGTATGTAGGTATGTAGGTATGTAGGTATGTAGGTATGTAGGTATGTAGGTATGTAGGCATGTAGGTACGTAGGTATGTAGGTATGTAGGTATGTAGGTTTGTAGGTATGTAGGTATGTAGGTATGTAGGTATGTAGGCATGTAGGTATGTAGGTATGTAGGCATGTAGGTATGTAAGTATGTAGGTATGTAGGTATGTAGGTATGTAGGTATGTATGTATGTAGGTATGTAGGTATGTATGTATGTAGGTATGTAGGTATGTATGTATGTATGTATGTAGGTATGTAGGTATGTAGGTATGTAGGTATGTAGGTATGTAGGTATGTAGGTATGTAGGTATGTAGGTATGTAGGTATGTAGGTATGTAGGTATGTAGGTATGTAGGTATATAGGTATGTAGGTATGTAGGTATGTAGGTATGTAGGTATGTAGGTATGTAGGTATGTAGGCATGTAGGTATGTAGGTATGTAGGCATGTAGGTATTTAGGTATGTAGGTATGTAGGCATGTAGGTATGTAGGTATGTAGGCATGTAGGTATGTAGGTATGTATGTATGTAGGTATGTAGGTATGTAGGTATGTAGGTATGTAGGTAGGTATGTATGTAGGTATGTATGTAGGTATGTAGGTATGTATGTATGTAGGTATGTAGGTATGTAGGTATGTATGTATGTAGGTATGTAGGTATGTATGTATGTAGGTATGTAGGTATGTAGGTATGTAGGTATGTAGGCATGTAGGTATGTAGGTATGTAGGCATGTAGGTATGTAGGTATGTAGGCATGTAGGTATGTAGGTATGTAGGCATGTAGGTATGTAGGTATGTAGGTATGTAGGTAGGTATGTATGTAGGTATTTAGGTATGTAGGTATGTAGGTATGTATGTATGTAGGTATGTAAGTATGTATGCATGTAGGTATGTATGTATGTAGGTATGTATGTATGTAGGTATGTAGGTATGTATGTATGTAGGTATGTAGGTATGTAGGTATGTAGGTATGTAGGTATGTAGGTATGTAGGTATGTAGGTATGTAGGTATGTAGGTATGTAGGTATGTAGGTATGTAGGTATGTAGGTATGTAGGTATGTAGGTATGTAGGTATGTAGGTATGTAGGTATTTAGGTATGTAGGTATGTAGGTATGTATGTATGTAGGTATGTAGGTATGTATGCATGTAGGTATGTAGGTATGTAGGTATGTATGTATGTAGGTATGTAGGTATGTATGTATGTAGGTATGTAGGTATGTAGGTATGTAGGTATGTAGGTATGTAGGTATGTAGGTATGTAGGTATGTAGGTATGTAGGTATGTAGGTATATAGGTATGTAGGTATGTAGGTATGTAGGTATGTAGGTATGTAGGCATGTAGGTATGTAGGTATGTAGGCATGTAGGTATTTAGGTATGTAGGTATGTAGGCATGTAGGTATGTAGGTATGTAGGCATGTAGGTATGTAGGTATGTAGGTATGTAGGTATGTAGGTATGTAGGTATGTAGGTATGTATGTATGTAGGTATGTAGGTATGTAGGTATGTAGGTATGTAGGCATGTAGGTATGTAGGTATGTAGGCATGTAGGTATGTAGGTATGTAGGCATGTAGGTATGTAGGTATGTAGGTATGTAGGTATGTAGGTAGGTATGTATGTAGGTATGTATGTAGGTATGTAGGTATGTATGTATGTAGGTATGTAGGTATGTAGGTATGTATGTATGTAGGTATGTAGGTATGTATGTATGTAGGTATGTAGATATGTAGGTATGTAGGTATGTAGGCATGTAGGTATGTAGGTATGTAGGCATGTAGGTATGTAGGTATGTAGGCATGTAGGTATGTAGGTATGTAGGCATGTAGGTATGTAGGTATGTAGGTATGTAGGTAGGTATGTATGTAGGTATTTAGGTATGTAGGTATGTAGGTATGTATGTATGTAGGTATGTAAGTATGTATGCATGTAGGTATGTAGGTATGTAGGTATGTATGTATGTAGGTATGTAGGTATGTATGTATGTAGGTATGTAGGTATGTAGGTATGTAGGTATGTAGGTATGTAGGTATGTAGGTATGTAGGTATGTAGGTATGTAGGTATGTAGGTATGTAGGTATGTAGGTATGTAGGTATGTAGGTATTTAGGTATGTAGGTATGTAGGTATGTATGTATGTAGGTATGTAGGTATGTATGCATGTAGGTATGTAGGTATGTAGGTATGTATGTATGTAGGTATGTAGGTATGTATGTATGTAGGTATGTAGGTATGTATGTATGTATGTATGTAGGTATGTAGGTATGTAGGTTTGTAGGTATGTAGGTATGTAGGTATGTAGGTATGTAGGTATGTAGGTATGTAGGTATGTAGGTATGTAGGTATGTAGGTATGTAGGTATGTAGGTATGTAGGTATGTAGGTATGTAGGTATGTAGGTATGTAGGTATGTAGGTATGTATGTATGTAGGTATGTAGGTATGTAGGCATGTAGGTATTTAGGTATGTAGGTATGTAGGCATGTAGGTATGTAGGTATGTAGGCATGTAGGTATGTAGGTATGTATGTATGTAGGTATGTAGGTATGTAGGTATGTAGGTATGTAGGTATGTATGTATGTAGGTATGTAGGTATGTAGGTATGTAGGTATGTAGGCATGTAGGTATGTAGGTATGTAGGCATGTAGGTATGTAGGTATGTAGGCATGTAGGTATGTAGGTATGTAGGTATGTAGGTATGTAGGTAGGTATGTATGTAGGTATGTATGTAGGTATGTAGGTATGTATGTATGTAGGTATGTAGGTATGTAGGTATGTATGTATGTAGGTATGTAGGTATGTAGGTTTGTATGTAGGTATGTATGTAGGTATGTATGTAGGTATGTAGGTATGTATGTATGTAGGTATGTAGGTATGTATGTATGTAGGTATGTAGGTATGTATGTATGTAGGTATGTAGGTATGTAGGTATGTAGGTATGTAGGTATTTAGGTATGTAGGTATGTAGGTATGTATGTATGTAGGTATGTAGGTATGTAGGTATGTAGGTATGTAGGTATGTAGGTATGTAGGCATGTAGGTACGTAGGTACGTAGGTATGTAGGTATGTAGGTATGTAGGTATGTAGGTATGTAGGTATGTAGGTATGTAGGTATGTAGGTATGTAGGTATGTAGGTATGTAGGTATGTAGGTATGTAGGTATGTAGGTATGTAGGTATGTATGTATGTAGGTATGTAGGTTTGTAGGTAAGTAGGTATGTAGGTATGTAGGTATGTAGGTATGTAGGTATGTAGATATATAGGTATGTAGGTATGTAGGTATGTAGGTATGTAGGTATGTAGGTATGTAGGTATGTAGGTATGTAGGTATGTAGGTATGTAGGTATGTAGGTATGTAGGTATGTATGTATGTAGGTATGTAGGTATGTATGTATGTAGGTATGTAGGTATGTATGTATGTAGGTATGTAGGTATGTATGTATGTATGTATGTAGGTATGTATGTATGTAGGTATGTAGGTATGTATGTTTGTAGGTATGTATGTATGTATGTATGTATGTATGTATGTATGTATGTATGTAGGTATGTAGGTATGTATGTATGTAGGTATGTAGGTATCTAGGTATGTAGGTTTGTAGGTATGTAGGCATGTAGGTATGTAGGTATGTAGGTATGTAGGTATGTAGGTATGTAGGTATGTAGGTATGTAGGTATGTAGGTATGTAGGTATGTAGGTATGTAGGTATGTAGGTATGTAGGTATGTAGGTATGTAGGTATGTAGGTATGTAGGTATGTAGGTATGTAGGTATGTAGGTATGTAGGTATGTAGGTATGTAGGTATGTAGGTATGTAGGTATGTAGGTATGTAGGTATGTAGGTATGTAGGTATGTAGGTATGTAGGTATGTAGGTATGTAGGTATGTAGGTATGTAGGTATGTAGGTATGTAGGTATGTAGGTATGTAGGTATGTAGGTATGTAGGTATGTAGGTATGTAGGTATGTAGGTATGTAGGTATGTAGGTATGTAGGTATGTAGGTATGTAGGTATGTAGGTATGTAGGTATGTAGGTATGTAGGTATGTAGGTATTTAGGTATGTAGGTATGTAGGTATGTAGGTATGTAGGTATGTAGGTATGTAGGTATGTAGGTATGTAGGTATGTAGGTATGTAGGTATGTAGGTATGTAGGTATGTAGGTATGTAGGTATGTAGGTATGTATGTATGTAGGTATGTAGGTATGTATGTATGTAGGTATGTAGGTATGTATGTATGTAGGTATGTAGGTATGTAGGTATGTAGGTATGTAGGTATGTAGGTATGTAGGTATGTAGGTATGTAGGTATGTAGGTATGTAGGTATGTAGGTATGTAGGTATGTAGGTATGTATGTATGTAGGTATGGGTTGTAGGTAAGTAGGTATGTAGGTATGTAGGTATGTAGGTATGTAGGTATGTAGATATATAGGTATGTAGGTATGTAGGTATGTAGGTATGTAGGTATGTAGGTATGTAGGTATGTAGGTATGTAGGTATGTAGGTATGTAGGTATGTAGGTATGTAGGTATGTATGTATGTAGGTATGTAGGTATGTATGTATGTAGGTATGTAGGTATGTAGGTATGTAGGTATGTAGGTATGTAGGTATGTAGGTATGTAGGTATGTAGGTATGTAGTAGGTATGTAGGTATGTAGGTATGTAGGTATGTATGTATGTAGGTATGTAGGTTTGTAGGTAAGTAGGTATGTAGGTATGTAGGTATGTAGGTATGTAGGTATGTAGATATATAGGTATGTAGGTATGTAGGTATGTAGGTATGTAGGTATGTAGGTATGTAGGTATGTAGGTATGTAGGTATGTAGGTATGTAGGTATGTAGGTATGTAGGTATGTATGTATGTAGGTATGTAGGTATGTATGTATGTAGGTATGTAGGTATGTATGTATGTAGGTATGTAGGTATGTATGTATGTATGTATGTAGGTATGTATGTATGTAGGTATGTAGGTATGTATGTTTGTAGGTATGTATGTATGTATGTATGTATGTATGTATGTATGTATGTAGGTATGTAGGTATGTATGTATGTAGGTATGTAGGTATCTAGGTATGTAGGTTTGTAGGTATGTAGGCATGTAGGTATGTAGGTATGTAGGTATGTAGGTATGTAGGTATGTAGGTATGTAGGTATGTAGGTATGTAGGTATGTAGGTATGTAGGTATGTAGGTATGTAGGTATGTAGGTATGTAGGTATGTAGGTATGTAGGTATGTAGGTATGTAGGTATGTAGGTATGTAGGTATGTAGGTATGTAGGTATGTAGGTATGTAGGTATGTAGGTATGTAGGTATGTAGGTATGTAGGTATGTAGGTATGTAGTAGGTATGTAGGTATGTAGGTATGTAGGTATGTAGGTATGTAGGTATGTAGGTATGTAGGTATGTAGGTATGTAGGTATGTAGGTATGTAGGTATGTAGGTATGTAGGTATGTAGGTATGTAGGTATGTAGGTATGTAGGTATGTAGGTATGTAGGTATGTAGGTATGTAGGTATGTAGGTATTTAGGTATGTAGGTATGTAGGTATGTAGGTATGTAGGTATGTAGGTATGTAGGTATGTAGGTATGTAGGTATGTAGGTATGTAGGTATGTAGGTATGTAGGTATGTAGGTATGTAGGTATGTAGGTCATGTATGTATGTAGGTATGTAGGTATGTATGTATGTAGGTATGTAGGTATGTATGTATGTAGGTATGTAGGTATGTATGTATGTATGTATGTAGGTATGTATGTATGTAGGTATGTAGGTATGTATGTATGTAGGTATGTAGGTATGTATGTATGTAGGTATGTAGGTATGTAGGTATGTAGGTATGTAGGTATGTAGGTATTTAGGTATGTAGGTATGTAGGTATGTAGGTAGGTATGTATGTAGGTATGTATGTAGGTATGTAGGTATGTATGGATGTAGGTATGTAGGTATGTATGTATGTAGGTATGTAGGTATGTATGTATGTAGGTATGTAGGTATGTAGGTATGTAGGTATGTAGGCATGTAGGTATGTAGGTATGTAGGCATGTAGGTATGTAGGTATGTAGGCATGTAGGTATGTAGGTATGTAGGTATGTAGGTATGTAGGTATGTAGGTATGTAGGTATGTAGGTATGTAGGTATGTAGGTATTTAGGTATGTAGGTATGTAGGTATGTATGTATGTAGGTATGTAGGTATGTAGGTATGTAGGTATGTAGGTATGTAGGCATGTAGGTACTTAGGTATGTAGGTATGTAGGTATGCAGGTATGTAGGTATGTAGGTATGTAGGTATGTAGGTATGTAGGTATGTAGGTTTGTAAGTATGTAGGTATGTAGGTATGTAGGTATGTAGGTATGTAGGTATGTAGGTATGTAGGTATGTAGGTATGTAGGTATGTAGGTATGTAGGTATGTAGGTATGTAGGTATGTAGGTATGTAGGTATGTAGGTATGTAGGTATGTAGGTATGTAGGTAGGTATGTATGTATGTAGGTATGTAGGTATGTATGTATGTATGTATGTAGGTATGTATGTATGTAGGTATGTAGGTATGTATGTATGTAGGTATGTAGGTATGTATGTATGTATGTATGTAGGTATGTAGGTATGTATGTATGTAGGTATGTAGGTATCTAGGTATGTAGGTATGTAGGCATGTAGGTATGTAGGTATGTAGGTATGTAGGTATGTAGGTATGTAGGTATGTAGGTATGTAGGTATGTAGGTATGTAGGTATGTAGGTATGTAGGTATGTAGGTATGTAGGTATGTAGGTATGTAGGTATGTAGGTATGTAGGTATGTAGGTATGTAGGTATGTAGGTATGTAGGTATGTAGGTATGTAGGTATGTAGGTATGTAGGTATGTAGGTATGTAGGTATGTATGTATGTAGGTATGTAGGTATTTAGGTATGTAGGTATGTAGGTATGTAGGTATGTATGTATGTAGGTAAGTATGTATGTAGGTATGTAGGTATGTATGTATGTAGGTATGTAGGTATCTAGGTATGTAGGTATGTAGGCATGTAGGTATGTAGGTATGTAGGTATGTAGGTATGTAGGTATGTAGGTATGTAGGTATGTAGGTATGTAGGTATGTAGGTATGTAGGTATGTAGGTATGTAGGGATGTAGGTATGTAGGTATGTAGGTATGTAGGTATGTAGGTATGTAGGTATGTAGGTATGTAGGTATGTAGGTATGTAGGTATGTAGGTATGTAGGTATGTAGGTATGTAGGTATGTAGGTATGTAGGTATGTAGGTATGTAGGTATGTAGGTATGTAGGTATGTATGTATGTAGGTATGTAGGTATTTAGGTATGTAGGTATGTAGGTATGTAGGTATGTAGGTATGTAGGTATGTAGGTATGTAGGTATGTAGGTATGTAGGTATGTAGGTATGTAGGTATGTAGGTATGTAGGTATGTATGTATGTAGGTATGTAGGTATTTAGGTATGTAGGTATGTAGGTATGTAGGTATGTATGTATGTAGGTAAGTATGTATGTAGGTATGTAGGTATGTAGGTATGTATGTATGTAGGTATGTAGGTATGTATGTATGTAGGTATGTAGGTATGTAGGTATGTAGGTATGTAGGTATGTAGGTGTGTAGGTATGTAGGTATGTAGGTATGTAGGTATGTAGGTATGTAGGTATGTAGGTATGTAGGTATGTAGGTATGTAGGTATGTAGGTATGTATGTATGTAGGTATGTAGGTATTTAGGTATGTAGGTATGTAGGTATGTAGGTATGTATGTATGTAGGTAAGTATGTATGTAGGTATGTAGGTATGTAGGTATGTATGTATGTAGGTATGTCGGTATGTATGTATGTAGGTATGTAGGTATGTAGGTATGTAGGTATGTAGGTATGTAGGTATGTATGTATGTAGGTATGTAGGTATTTAGGTATGTAGGTATGTAGGTATGTAGGTATGTAGGTATGTATGTATGTAGGTATGTAGGTATGTAGGTATGTAGGTATGTAGGTACGTAGGTAGGTAGGTACGTAGGTATGTAGGTATGTAGGTATGTAGGTATGTAGGTATGTAGGTATGTAGGTATGTAGGTATGTAGATATGTAGGTATGTAGGTATGTAGGTATGTAGGTATGTAGGTATGTAGGTATGTAGGTATGTAGGTATGTAGGTATGTATGTATGTAGGTATGTAGGTATTTAGGTATGTAGGTATGTAGGTATGTAGGTATGTAGGTATGTATGTATGTAGGTAAGTATGTATGTAGGTATGTAGGTATGTAGGTATGTATGTATGTAGGTATGTAGGTATGTATGTATGTAGGTATGTAGGTATGTAGGTATGTAGGTATGTAGGTATGTAGGTATGTAGGTATGTATGTATGTAGGTATGTAGATATTTAGGTATGTAGGTATGTAGGTATGTAGGTATGTAGGTATGTAGGTATGTAGGTATGTAGGTATGTAGGTATGTAGGTATGTAGGTATGTAGGTATGTAGGTACGTAGGTAGGTAGGTACGTAGGTATGTAGGTATGTAGGTATGTAGGTATGTAGGTATGTAGGTATGTAGGTATGTAGATATGTAGGTAGTAGGTATGTAGGTATGTAGGTATGTAGGTATGTAGGTATGTAGGTATGTAGATATGTAGGTATGTAGGTATGTAGGTATGTAGGTATGTAGGTATGTATGTATGTAGGTATGTAGGTATGTAGGTATTTAGGTATGTAGGTATGTAGGTATGTAGGTATGTAGGTATGTATGTATGTAGGTAAGTATGTATGTAGGTATGTAGGTATGTAGGTATGTATGTATGTAGGTATGTAGGTATGTATGTATGTAGGTATGTAGGTATGTAGGTATGTAGGTATGTAGGTATGTAGGTATGTAGGTATGTAGGTATGTAGGTATGTATGTATGTAGCTATGTATGTATGTAGGTATGTAGGTATGTAGGTATGTATGTATGTAGGTATGTAGGTATGTAATGTAGGTATGTAGGTATGTAGGTATGTAGGTATGTAGGTATGTAGGTATGTAGGTATGTAGGTATGTAGATATGTAGGTATGTAGGTATGTAGGTATGTAGGTATGTAGGTATGTAGGTATGTAGGTATGTAGGTATGTAGGTATGTAGGTATGTAGGTATGTAGGCATGTAGGTATGTAGGTATGTAGGCATGTAGGTATGTAAGTATGTAGGCATGTAGGTATGTAGGTATGTAGGCATGTAGGTATGTAGGTATGTAGGTATGTAGGTATGTAGGTAGGTATGTATGTAGGTATGTATGTAGGTATGTAGGTATGTATGTATGTAGGTATGTAGGTATGTATGTATGTAGGTATGTAGGTATGTATGTATGTAGGTATGTAGGTATGTAGGTATGTAGGTATGTAGGTATGTAGGCATGTAGGTATGTAGGTATGTAGGCATGTAGGTATGTAGGTATGTAGGCATGTAGGTATGTAGGTATGTAGGTATGTAGGTATGTAGGTATGTAGGTATGTAGGTATGTAGGTATTTAGGTATGTAGGTATGTAGGTATGTATGTATGTAGGTATGTAGGTATGTAGGTATGTAGGTATGTAGGTATGTAGGCATGTAGGTACGTAGGTATGTAGGTATGTAGGTATGTAGGTATGTAGGTATGTAGGTATGTAGGTATGTAGGTATGTAGGTATGTAGGTATGTAGGTATGTAGGTATGTAGGTATGTAGGTATGTAGGTTTGTAGGTATGTAGGTATGTAGGTATGTAGGTATGTAGGTATGTAGGTATGTAGGTATGGAGGTATGTAGGTATGTAGGTATGTAGGTATGTAGGTATGTAGGTATGTAGGTATGTAGGTATGTAGGTATGTAGGTATGTAGGTATGTATGTATGTAGGTATGTAGGTATGTATGTATGTAGGTATGTAGGTATGTATGTATGTAGGTATGTAGGTATGTTTGTATGTATGTATGTAGGTATGTATGTATGTAGGTATGTAGGTCTGTATGTATGTAGGTATGTAGGTATGTATGTATGTAGGTATGTAGGTATGTAGGTATGTAGGTATGTAGGTATGTAGGTATTTAGGTATGTAGGTATGTAGGTATGTAGGTAGGTATGTATGTAGGTATGTATGTAGGTATGTAGGTATGTATGGATGTAGGTATGTAGGTATGTATGTATGTAGGTATGTAGGTATGTATGTATGTAGGTATGTAGGTATGTAGGTATGTAGGTATGTAGGCATGTAGGTATGTAGGTATGTAGGCATGTAGGTATGTAGGTATGTAGGCATGTAGGTATGTAGGTATGTAGGTATGTAGGTATGTAGGTATGTAGGTATGTAGGTATGTAGGTATGTAGGTATGTAGGTATTTAGGTATGTAGGTATGTAGGTATGTATGTATGTAGGTATGTAGGTATGAAGGTATGTAGGTATGTAGGTATGTAGGCATGTAGGTACTTAGGTATGTAGGTATGTAGGTATGCAGGTATGTAGGTATGTAGGTATGTAGGTATGTAGGTATGTAGGTATGTAGGTATGTAGGTATGTAGGTATGTAGGTATGTAGGTATGTAGGTTTGTAGGTATGTAGGTATGTAGGTATGTAGGTATGTAGGTATGTAGGTATGTAGGTATGTAGGTATGTAGGTATGTAGGTATGTAGGTATCTAGGTATGTAGGTTTGTAGGTATGTAGGCATGTAGGTATGTAGGTATGTAGGTATGTAGGTATGTAGGTATGTAGGTATGTATGTATGTAGGTATGTAGGTATCTAGGTATGTAGGTTTGTAGGTATGTAGGCATGTAGGTATGTAGGTATGTAGGTATGTAGGTATGTAGGTATGTAGGTATGTAGGTATGTAGGTATGTAGGTATGTAGGTATGTAGGTATGTAGGTATGTAGGTATGTAGGTATGTAGGTATGTAGGTATGTAGGTATGTAGGTATGTAGGTATGTAGGTATGTAGGTATGTAGGTATGTAGGTATGTAGGTATGTAGGTATGTAGGTATGTAGGTATGTAGGTATGTAGGTATGTAGGTATGTAGGTATGTAGGTATGTAGGTATGTAGGTATGTAGGTATGTAGGTATGTAGGTATGTAGGTATTTAGGTATGTAGGTATGTAGGTATGTAGGTATGTATGTATGTAGGTAAGTATGTATGTAGGTATGTATGTATGTAGATATGTAGGTATGTATGTATGTAGGTATGTAGGTATGTAGGTATGTAGGTATGTAGGTATGTAGGTATGTAGGTATGTATGTATGTAGGTATGTAGGTATTTAGGTATGTAGGTATGTAGGTATGTAGGTATGTAGGTATGTATGTATGTAGGTATGTAGGTATGTAGGTATGTAGGTATGTAGGTACGTAGGTAGGTAGGTACGTAGGTATGTAGGTATGTAGGTATGTAGGTATGTAGGTATGTAGGTATGTAGGTATGTAGGTATGTAGGTATGTAGGTATGTAGGTATGTAGGTATGTAGGTATGTAGGTATGTAGGTATGTAGGTATGTAGGTATGTAGGTATGTAGGTATGTAGGTATGTAGGTATGTAGGTATGTAGGTATGTAGGTATGTAGGTATGTAGGTATGTAGGTATGTAGGTATGTAGGTATGTATGTATGTAGGTATGTAGGTATGTATGTATGTAGGTATGTAGGTATGTATGTATGTAGGTATGTAGGTATGTATGTATGTATGTATGTAGGTATGTATGTATGTAGGTATGTAGGTATGTATGTATGTAGGTATGTAGGTATGTATGTATGTAGGTATGTAGGTATGTAGGTATGTAGGTATGTAGGTATGTAGGTATTTAGGTATGTAGGTATGTAGGTATGTAGGTAGGTATGTATGTAGGTATGTATGTAGGTATGTAGGTATGTATGGATGTAGGTATGTAGGTATGTATGTATGTAGGTATGTAGGTATGTATGTATGTAGGTATGTAGGTATGTAGGTATGTAGGTATGTAGGCATGTAGGTATGTAGGTATGTAGGCATGTAGGTATGTAGGTATGTAGGCATGTAGGTATGTAGGTATGTAGGTATGTAGGTATGTAGGTATGTAGGTATGTAGGTATGTAGGTATGTAGGTATGTAGGTATGTAGGTATTTAGGTATGTAGGTATGTAGGTATGTATGTATGTAGGTATGTAGGTATGTAGGTATGTAGGTATGTAGGTATGTAGGCATGTAGGTACTTAGGTATGTAGGTATGTAGGTATGCAGGTATGTAGGTATGTAGGTATGTAGGTATGTAGGTATGTAGGTATGTAGGTTTGTAAGTATGTAGGTATGTAGGTATGTAGGTATGTAGGTATGTAGGTATGTAGGTATGTAGGTATGTAGGTATGTAGGTATGTAGGTATGTAGGTATGTAGGTATGTAGGTATGTAGGTATGTAGGTATGTAGGTATGTAGGTATGTAGGTATGTAGGTAGGTATGTATGTATGTAGGTATGTAGGTATGTATGTATGTATGTATGTAGGTATGTATGTATGTAGGTATGTAGGTATGTATGTATGTAGGTATGTAGGTATGTATGTATGTATGTATGTAGGTATGTAGGTATGTATGTATGTAGGTATGTAGGTATCTAGGTATGTAGGTATGTAGGCATGTAGGTATGTAGGTATGTAGGTATGTAGGTATGTAGGTATGTAGGTATGTAGGTATGTAGGTATGTAGGTATGTAGGTATGTAGGTATGTAGGTATGTAGGTATGTAGGTATGTAGGTATGTAGGTATGTAGGTATGTAGGTATGTAGGTATGTAGGTATGTAGGTATGTAGGTATGTAGGTATGTAGGTATGTAGGTATGTAGGTATGTAGGTATGTAGGTATGTAGGTATGTATGTATGTAGGTATGTAGGTATTTAGGTATGTAGGTATGTAGGTATGTAGGTATGTATGTATGTAGGTAAGTATGTATGTAGGTATGTAGGTATGTATGTATGTAGGTATGTAGGTATCTAGGTATGTAGGTATGTAGGCATGTAGGTATGTAGGTATGTAGGTATGTAGGTATGTAGGTATGTAGGTATGTAGGTATGTAGGTATGTAGGTATGTAGGTATGTAGGTATGTAGGTATGTAGGGATGTAGGTATGTAGGTATGTAGGTATGTAGGTATGTAGGTATGTAGGTATGTAGGTATGTAGGTATGTAGGTATGTAGGTATGTAGGTATGTAGGTATGTAGGTATGTAGGTATGTAGGTATGTAGGTATGTAGGTATGTAGGTATGTAGGTATGTATGTATGTAGGTATGTAGGTATTTAGGTATGTAGGTATGTAGGTATGTAGGTATGTAGGTATGTAGGTATGTAGGTATGTAGGTATGTAGGTATGTAGGTATGTAGGTATGTAGGTATGTAGGTATGTAGGTATGTATGTATGTAGGTATGTAGGTATTTAGGTATGTAGGTATGTAGGTATGTAGGTATGTATGTATGTAGGTAAGTATGTATGTAGGTATGTAGGTATGTAGGTATGTATGTATGTAGGTATGTAGGTATGTATGTATGTAGGTATGTAGGTATGTAGGTATGTAGGTATGTAGGTATGTAGGTGTGTAGGTATGTAGGTATGTAGGTATGTAGGTATGTAGGTATGTAGGTATGTAGGTATGTAGGTATGTAGGTATGTAGGTATGTAGGTATGTATGTATGTAGGTATGTAGGTATTTAGGTATGTAGGTATGTAGGTATGTAGGTATGTATGTATGTAGGTAAGTATGTATGTAGGTATGTAGGTATGTAGGTATGTATGTATGTAGGTATGTCGGTATGTATGTATGTAGGTATGTAGGTATGTAGGTATGTAGGTATGTAGGTATGTATGTATGTAGGTATGTAGGTATTTAGGTATGTAGGTATGTAGGTATGTAGGTATGTAGGTATGTATGTATGTAGGTATGTAGGTATGTAGGTATGTAGGTATGTAGGTACGTAGGTAGGTAGGTACGTAGGTATGTAGGTATGTAGGTATGTAGGTATGTAGGTATGTAGGTATGTAGGTATGTAGGTATGTAGGTATGTAGGTATGTAGGTATGTAGGTATGTAGGTATGTAGGTATGTAGGTATGTAGGTATGTAGGTATGTAGGTATGTAGGTATGTATGTATGTAGGTATGTAGGTATTTAGGTATGTAGGTATGTAGGTATGTAGGTATGTAGGTATGTATGTATGTAGGTAAGTATGTATGTAGGTATGTAGGTATGTAGGTATGTATGTATGTAGGTATGTAGGTATGTATGTATGTAGGTATGTAGGTATGTAGGTATGTAGGTATGTAGGTATGTAGGTATGTAGGTATGTATGTATGTAGGTATGTAGATATTTAGGTATGTAGGTATGTAGGTATGTAGGTATGTAGGTATGTAGGTATGTAGGTATGTAGGTATGTAGGTATGTAGGTATGTAGGTATGTAGGTATGTAGGTACGTAGGTAGGTAGGTACGTAGGTATGTAGGTATGTAGGTATGTAGATATGTAGGTATGTAGGTATGTAGGTATGTAGGTATGTAGGTATGTAGGTATGTAGGTATGTAGATATGTAGGTATGTAGGTATGTAGGTATGTAGGTATGTAGGTATGTATGTATGTAGGTATGTAGGTATGTAGGTATTTAGGTATGTAGGTATGTAGGTATGTAGGTATGTAGGTATGTATGTATGTAGGTAAGTATGTATGTAGGTATGTAGGTATGTAGGTATGTATGTATGTAGGTATGTAGGTATGTATGTATGTAGGTATGTAGGTATGTAGGTATGTAGGTATGTAGGTATGTAGGTATGTAGGTATGTAGGTATGTAGGTATGTATGTATGTAGCTATGTATGTATGTAGGTATGTAGGTATGTAGGTATGTATGTATGTAGGTATGTAGGTATGTATGTATGTAGGTATGTAGGTATGTAGGTATGTAGGTATGTAGGTATGTAGGTATGTAGGTATGTAGGTATGTAGATATGTAGGTATGTAGGTATGTAGGTATGTAGGTATGTAGGTATGTAGGTATGTAGGTATGTAGGTATGTAGGTATGTAGGTATGTAGGTATGTAGGCATGTAGGTATGTAGGTATGTAGGCATGTAGGTATGTAAGTATGTAGGCATGTAGGTATGTAGGTATGTAGGCATGTAGGTATGTAGGTATGTAGGTATGTAGGTATGTAGGTAGGTATGTATGTAGGTATGTATGTAGGTATGTAGGTATGTATGTATGTAGGTATGTAGGTATGTATGTATGTAGGTATGTAGGTATGTATGTATGTAGGTATGTAGGTATGTAGGTATGTAGGTATGTAGGCATGTAGGTATGTAGGTATGTAGGCATGTAGGTATGTAGGTATGTAGGCATGTAGGTATGTAGGTATGTAGGTATGTAGGTATGTAGGTATGTAGGTATGTAGGTATGTAGGTATTTAGGTATGTAGGTATGTAGGTATGTATGTATGTAGGTATGTAGGTATGTAGGTATGTAGGTATGTAGGTATGTAGGCATGTAGGTACGTAGGTATGTAGGTATGTAGGTATGTAGGTATGTAGGTATGTAGGTATGTAGGTATGTAGGTATGTAGGTATGTAGGTATGTAGGTATGTAGGTATGTAGGTATGTAGGTATGTAGGTTTGTAGGTATGTAGGTATGTAGGTATGTAGGTATGTAGGTATGTAGGTATGTAGGTATGGAGGTATGTAGGTATGTAGGTATGTAGGTATGTAGGTATGTAGGTATGTAGGTATGTAGGTATGTAGGTATGTAGGTATGTAGGTATGTATGTATGTAGGTATGTAGGTATGTATGTATGTAGGTATGTAGGTATGTATGTATGTAGGTATGTAGGTATGTTTGTATGTATGTATGTAGGTATGTATGTATGTAGGTATGTAGGTCTGTATGTATGTAGGTATGTAGGTATGTATGTATGTAGGTATGTAGGTATGTAGGTATGTAGGTATGTAGGTATGTAGGTATTTAGGTATGTAGGTATGTAGGTATGTAGGTAGGTATGTATGTAGGTATGTATGTAGGTATGTAGGTATGTATGGATGTAGGTATGTAGGTATGTATGTATGTAGGTATGTAGGTATGTATGTATGTAGGTATGTAGGTATGTAGGTATGTAGGTATGTAGGCATGTAGGTATGTAGGTATGTAGGCATGTAGGTATGTAGGTATGTAGGCATGTAGGTATGTAGGTATGTAGGTATGTAGGTATGTAGGTATGTAGGTATGTAGGTATGTAGGTATGTAGGTATGTAGGTATTTAGGTATGTAGGTATGTAGGTATGTATGTATGTAGGTATGTAGGTATGAAGGTATGTAGGTATGTAGGTATGTAGGCATGTAGGTACTTAGGTATGTAGGTATGTAGGTATGCAGGTATGTAGGTATGTAGGTATGTAGGTATGTAGGTATGTAGGTATGTAGGTATGTAGGTATGTAGGTATGTAGGTATGTAGGTATGTAGGTTTGTAGGTATGTAGGTATGTAGGTATGTAGGTATGTAGGTATGTAGGTATGTAGGTATGTAGGTATGTAGGTATGTAGGTATGTAGGTATGTAGGTATGTAGGTATGTAGGTATGTAGGTAGGTATGTATGTATGTAGGTATGTAGGTATGTATGTATGTATGTATGTAGGTATGTATGTATGTAGGTATGTAGGTATGTATGTATGTAGGTATGTAGGTATGTATGTATGTATGTATGTAGGTATGTAGGTATGTATGTATGTAGGTATGTAGGTATCTAGGTATGTAGGTATGTAGGTATGTAGGCATGTAGGTATGTAGGTATGTAGGTATGTAGGTATGTAGGTATGTAGGTATGTAGGTATGTAGGTACGTAGGTATGTAGGTATGTAGGTATGTAGGTATGTAGGTATGTAGGTATGTAGGTATGTAGGTATGTAGGTATGTAGGTATGTATGTATGTAGGTATGTAGGTATGTAGGTATGTAGGTATGTAGGTATGTAGGTATGTAGGTATGTAGGTATGTAGGTATGTAGGTATGTATGTATGTAGGTATGTAGGTATTTAGGTATGTAGGTATGTAGGTATGTAGGTATGTATGTATGTAGGTAAGTATGTATGTAGGTATGTAGGTATGTAGGTATGTATGTATGTAGGTATGTAGGTATGTATGTATGTAGGTATGTAGGTATGTAGGTATGTAGGTATGTAGGTATGTAGGTATGTAGGTATGTAGGTATGTAGGTATGTAGGTACGTAGGTAGGTAGGTACGTAGGTATGTAGGTATGTAGGTATGTAGGTATGTAGGTATGTAGGTATGTAGGTATGTAGATATGTAGGTATGTAGGTATGTAGGTATGTAGGTATGTAGGTATGTAGGTATGTAGGTATGTAGATATGTAGGTATGTAGGTATGTAGGTATGTAGGTATGTAGGTATGTATGTATGTAGGTATGTAGGTATGTAGGTATTTAGGTATGTAGGTATGTAGGTATGTAGGTATGTAGGTATGTATGTATGTAGGTAAGTATGTATGTAGGTATGTAGGTATGTAGGTATGTATGTATGTAGGTATGTAGGTATGTATGTATGTAGGTATGTAGGTATGTAGGTATGTAGGTATGTAGGTATGTAGGTATGTAGGTATGTAGGTATGTAGGTATGTATGTATGTAGCTATGTATGTATGTAGGTATGTAGGTATGTAGGTATGTATGTATGTAGGTATGTAGGTATGTATGTATGTAGGTATGTAGGTATGTAGGTATGTAGGTATGTAAGTATGTAGGTATGTAGGTATGTAGGTATGTAGATATGTAGGTATGTAGGTATGTAGGTATGTAGGTATGTAGGTATGTAGGTATGTAGGTATGTAGGTATGTAGGTATGTAGGTATGTAGGTATGTAGGCATGTAGGTATGTAGGTATGTAGGCATGTAGGTATGTAAGTATGTAGGCATGTAGGTATGTAGGTATGTAGGCATGTAGGTATGTAGGTATGTAGGTATGTAGGTATGTAGGTAGGTATGTATGTAGGTATGTAGGTATGTATGTAGGTATGTAGGTATGTATGTATGTAGGTATGTAGGTATGTATGTATGTAGGTATGTAGGTATGTATGTATGTAGGTATGTAGGTATGTAGGTATGTAGGTATGTAGGTATGTAGGCATGTAGGTATGTAGGTATGTAGGCATGTAGGTATGTAGGTATGTAGGCATGTAGGTATGTAGGTATGTAGGTATGTAGGTATGTAGGTATGTAGGTATGTAGGTATGTAGGTATTTAGGTATGTAGGTATGTAGGTATGTATGTATGTAGGTATGTAGGTATGTAGGTATGTAGGTATGTAGGTATGTAGGCATGTAGGTACGTAGGTATGTAGGTATGTAGGTATGTAGGTATGTAGGTATGTAGGTATGTAGGTATGTAGGTATGTAGGTATGTAGGTATGTAGGTATGTAGGTATGTAGGTATGTAGGTATGTAGGTTTGTAGGTATGTAGGTATGTAGGTATGTAGGTATGTAGGTATGTAGGTATGTAGGTATGGAGGTATGTAGGTATGTAGGTATGTAGGTATGTAGGTATGGAGGTATGTAGGTATGTAGGTATGTAGGTATGTAGGTATGTAGGTATGTATGTATGTAGGTATGTAGGTATGTATGTATGTAGGTATGTAGGTATGTATGTATGTAGGTATGTAGGTATGTTTGTATGTATGTATGTAGGTATGTATGTATGTAGGTATGTAGGTCTGTATGTATGTAGGTATGTAGGTATGTATGTATGTAGGTATGTAGGTATGTAGGTATGTAGGTATGTAGGTATGTAGGTATTTAGGTATGTAGGTATGTAGGTATGTAGGTAGGTATGTATGTAGGTATGTATGTAGGTATGTAGGTATGTATGGATGTAGGTATGTAGGTATGTATGTATGTAGGTATGTAGGTATGTATGTATGTAGGTATGTAGGTATGTAGGTATGTAGGTATGTAGGCATGTAGGTATGTAGGTATGTAGGCATGTAGGTATGTAGGTATGTAGGCATGTAGGTATGTAGGTATGTAGGTATGTAGGTATGTAGGTATGTAGGTATGTAGGTATGTAGGTATGTAGGTATGTAGGTATTTAGGTATGTAGGTATGTAGGTATGTATGTATGTAGGTATGTAGGTATGAAGGTATGTAGGTATGTAGGTATGTAGGCATGTAGGTACTTAGGTATGTAGGTATGTAGGTATGCAGGTATGTAGGTATGTAGGTATGTAGGTATGTAGGTATGTAGGTATGTAGGTATGTAGGTATGTAGGTATGTAGGTATGTAGGTATGTAGGTTTGTAGGTATGTAGGTATGTAGGTATGTAGGTATGTAGGTATGTAGGTATGTAGGTATGTAGGTATGTAGGTATGTAGGTATGTAGGTATGTAGGTATGTAGGTATGTAGGTAGGTATGTATGTATGTAGGTATGTAGGTATGTATGTATGTATGTATGTAGGTATGTATGTATGTAGGTATGTAGGTATGTATGTATGTAGGTATGTAGGTATGTATGTATGTATGTATGTAGGTATGTAGGTATGTATGTATGTAGGTATGTAGGTATCTAGGTATGTAGGTATGTAGGTATGTAGGCATGTAGGTATGTAGGTATGTAGGTATGTAGGTATGTAGGTATGTAGGTATGTAGGTATGTAGGTACGTAGGTATGTAGGTATGTAGGTATGTAGGTATGTAGGTATGTAGGTATGTAGGTATGTAGGTATGTAGGTATGTAGGTATGTATGTATGTAGGTATGTAGGTATGTAGGTATGTAGGTATGTAGGTATGTAGGTATGTAGGTATGTAGGTATGTAGGTATGTATGTATGTAGGTATGTAGGTATTTAGGTATGTAGGTATGTAGGTATGTAGGTATGTATGTATGTAGGTAAGTATGTATGTAGGTATGTAGGTATATAGGTATGTATGTATGTAGGTATGTAGGTATGTATGTATGTAGGTATGTAGGTATGTAGGTATGTAGGTATGTAGGTATGTAGGTATGTAGGTATGTATGTATGTAGGTATGTAGGTATTTAGGTATGTAGGTATGTAGGTATGTAGGTATGTAGGTATGTATGTATGTGGGTATGTATGTATGTAGGTATGTAGGTATGTAGGTATGTATGTATGTAGGTATGTAGGTATGTATGTATGTAGGTATGTAGGTATGTAGGTATGTAGGTATGTAGGTATGTAGGTATGTAGGTATGTAGGTATGTAGATATGTAGGTATGTAGGTATGTAGGTATGTAGGTATGTAGGTATGTAGGTATGTAGGTATGTAGGTATGTAGGTATGTAGGTATGTAGGTATGTAGGTATGTAGGTATGTAGGTATGTAGGTATGTAGGTACGTAGGTAGGTAGGTACATAGGTATGTAGGTATGTAGGTATGTAGGTATGTAGGTATGTAGGTATGTAGGTATGTAGGTATGTAGGTATGTAGGTATGTAGGTATGTAGGTATGTAGGTATGTAGGTATGTAGGTATGTAGGTATGTAGGTATGTAGGTATGTAGGTATGTAGGTATGTAGGTATGTAGGTATGTAGGTATGTAGGTATGTAGGTATGTAGGTATGTAGGTATGTAGGTATGTAGGTATGTAGGTATGTAGGTATGTAGGTATGTAGGTATGTAGGTATGTAGGTATGTAGGTATGTAGGCATGTAGGTATGTAGGTATGTAGGCATGTAGGTATGTAGGTATGTAGGCATGTAGGTATGTAGGTATGTAGGCATGTAGGTTTGTAGGTATGTAGGTATGTAGGTATGTAGGTATGTAGGCATGTAGGTTTGTAGGTATGTAGGTATGTAGGTTTGTATGTAGGTATGTATGTAGGTATGTATGTAGGTATGTAGGTATGTATGTATGTAGGTATGTAGGTATGTATGTATGTAGGTATGTAGGTATGTATGTATGTAGGTATGTAGGTATGTAGGTATGTAGGTATGTAGGCATGTAGGTATGTAGTATGTAGGCATGTAGGTATGTAGGTATGTAGGCATGTAGTATTAGGTATGTAGGTATGTAGGTATGAGGTATGTAGGTATGTAGGTATGTAGGTATGTAGGTATTAGGTATGTAGGTATGTAGGTATGTATGTATGTAGGTATGTAGGTATATAGGTATGTAGTATGTAGGTATGTAGGCATGTAGGTACGTAGGTACGTAGGTATGTAGGTAATGTAGGTATGTAGGTATGTAGGTATGTAGGTATGTAGGTATGTAGGTATGTAGGTATGTAGGTATGTAGGTATGTAGGTATGTAGCGTATGTAGGTATGTAGGTATGTAGGTATGTAGGTATGTAGGTATGTAGGTTTGTAGGTATGTAGGTATGTAGGTATGTAGGTATGTAGGTATGTAGGTATGTAGATATGTAGGTATGTAGGTATGTAGGTATGTAGGTATGTAGGTATGTAGGTATGTAGGTATGTAGGTATGTAGGTATGTAGGTATGTAGGTATGTAGGTATGTAGGTATGTATGTATGTAGGTATGTAGGTATGTATGTATGTAGGTATGTAGGTATGTATGTATGTAGGTATGTAGGTATGTATGTATGTATGTATGTAGGTATGTATGTATGTAGGTATGTAGGTATGTATGTTTGTAGGTATGTATGTATGTATGTATGTATGTATGTATGTAGGTATGTAGGTATGTATGTATGTAGGTATGTAGGTATCTAGGTATGTAGGTTTGTAGGTATGTAGGCATGTAGGTATGTAGGTATGTAGGTATGTAGGTATGTAGGTATGTAGGTATGTAGGTATGTAGGTATGTAGGTATGTAGGTATGTAGGTATGTAGGTATGTAGGTATGTAGGTATGTAGGTATGTAGGTATGTAGGTATGTAGGTATGTAGGTATGTAGGTATGTAGGTATGTAGGTATGTAGGTATGTAGGTATGTAGGTATGTAGGTATGTAGGTATGTAGGTATGTAGGTATGTAGGTATGTAGGTATGTAGGTATGTAGGTATGTAGGTATGTAGGTATGTATGTATGTAGGTATGTAGGTATTTAGGTATGTAGGTATGTAGGTATGTAGGTATGTATGTATGTAGGTAAGTATGTATGTAGGTATGTATGTATGTAGGTATGTAGGTATGTATGTATGTAGGTATGTAGGTATGTAGGTATGTAGGTATGTAGGTATGTAGGTATGTAGGTATGTATGTATGTAGGTATGTAGGTATTTAGGTATGTAGGTATGTAGGTATGTAGGTATGTAGGTATGTATGTATGTAGGTATGTAGGTATGTAGGTATGTAGGTATGTAGGTACGTAGGTAGGTAGGTACGTAGGTATGTAGGTATGTAGGTATGTAGGTATGTAGGTATGTAGGTATGTAGGTATGTAGGTATGTAGGTATGTAGGTATGTAGGTATGTAGGTATGTAGGTATGTAGGTATGTAGGTATGTAGGTATGTAGGTATGTAGGTATGTAGGTATGTAGGTATGTAGGTATGTAGGTATGTAGGTATGTAGGTATGTAGGTATGTAGGTATGTAGGTATGTAGGTATGTATGTATGTAGGTATGTAGGTATGTATGTATGTATGTATGTAGGTATGTATGTATGTAGGTATGTAGGTATGTATGTATGTATGTATGTAGGTATGTATGTATGTAGGTATGTAGGTATGTAGGTATGTAGGTATGTAGGTATGTAGGTATTTAGGTATGTAGGTATGTAGGTATGTAGGTAGGTATGTATGTAGGTATGTATGTAGGTATGTAGGTATGTATGGATGTAGGTATGTAGGTATGTATGTATGTAGGTATGTAGGTATGTATGTATGTAGGTATGTAGGTATGTAGGTATGTAGGTATGTAGGCATGTAGGTATGTAGGTATGTAGGCATGTAGGTATGTAGGTATGTAGGCATGTAGGTATGTAGGTATGTAGGTATGTAGGTATGTAGGTATGTAGGTATGTAGGTATGTAGGTATGTAGGTATGTAGGTATGTAGGTATTTAGGTATGTAGGTATGTAGGTATGTATGTATGTAGGTATGTAGGTATGTAGGTATGTAGGTATGTAGGTATGTAGGCATGTAGGTACTTAGGTATGTAGGTATGTAGGTATGCAGGTATGTAGGTATGTAGGTATGTAGGTATGTAGGTATGTAGGTATGTAGGTTTGTAGGTATGTAGGTATGTAGGTATGTGGGTATGTAGGTATGTAGGTATGTAGGTATGTAGGTATGTAGGTATGTAGGTATGTAGGTATGTAGGTATGTAGGTATGTAGGTATGTAGGTATGTAGGTATGTAGGTATGTAGGTATGTAGGTATGTAGGTAGGTATGTATGTATGTAGGTATGTAGGTATGTTTGTATGTATGTATGTAGGTATGTATGTATGTAGGTATGTAGGTATGTATGTATGTAGGTATGTAGGTATGTATGTATGTATGTATGTAGGTATGTAGGTATGTATGTATGTAGGTATGTAGGTATCTAGGTATGTAGGTATGTAGGCATGTAGGTATGTAGGTATGTAGGTATGTAGGTATGTAGGTATGTAGGTATGTAGGTATGTAGGTATGTAGGTATGTAGGTATGTAGGTATGTAGGTATGTAGGTATGTAGGTATGTAGGTATGTAGGTATGTAGGTATGTAGGTATGTAGGTATGTAGGTATGTAGGTATGTAGGTATGTAGGTATGTAGGTATGTAGGTATGTAGGTATGTAGGTATGTAGGTATGTAGGTATGTAGGTATGTAGGTATGTAGGTATGTAGGTATGTAGGTATGTATGTATGTAGGTATGTAGGTATTTAGGTATGTAGGTATGTAGGTATGTAGGTATGTATGTATGTAGGTAAGTATGTATGTAGGTATGTAGGTATGTATGTATGTAGGTATGTAGGTATCTAGGTATGTAGGTATGTAGGCATGTAGGTATGTAGGTATGTAGGTATGTAGGTATGTAGGTATGTAGGTATGTAGGTATGTAGGTATGTAGGTATGTAGGTATGTAGGTATGTAGGTATGTAGGTATGTAGGTATGTAGGTATGTAGGTATGTAGGTATGTAGGTATGTAGGTATGTAGGTATGTAGGTATGTAGGTATGTAGGTATGTAGGTATGTAGGTATGTAGGTATGTAGGTATGTAGGTATGTAGGTATGTAGGTATGTAGGTATGTAGGTATGTAGGTATGTAGGTATGTAGGTATGTAGGTATGTAGGTATGTATGTATGTAGGTATGTAGGTACTTAGGTATGTAGGTATGTAGGTATGTAGGTATGTATGTATGTAGGTAAGTATGTATGTAGGTATGTAGGTATGTAGGTATGTAGGTATGTAGGTATGTAGGTATGTAGGTATGTAGGTATGTAGGTATGTAGGTATGTAGGTATGTAGGTATGTAGGTATGTAGGTATGTAGGTATGTAGGTATGTATGTATGTAGGTATGTAGGTACTTAGGTATGTAGGTATGTAGGTATGTAGGTATGTATGTATGTAGGTCTGTATGTATGTAGGTAAGTATGTATGTAGGTATGTAGGTATGTATGTATGTAGGTATGTGGAGGTATGTAGGTATGTAGGTATGTAGGTATGTAGGTATGTAGGTATGTATGTATGTAGGTATGTAGGTATTTAGGTATGTAGGTATGTAGGTATGTAGGTATGTAGGTATGTATGTATGTGGGTATGTATGTATGTAGGTATGTAGGTATGTAGGTATGTATGTATGTAGGTATGTAGGTATGTATGTATGTAGGTATGTAGGTATGTAGGTTAGGTATGTAGGTATGTAGGTATGTAGGTATGTAGGTATGTAGGTATGTAGGTACGTAGGTAGGTAGGTACATAGGTATGTAGGTATGTAGGTATGTAGGTATGTAGGTATGTAGGTATGTAGGTATGTAGGTATGTAGGTATGTAGGTATGTAGGTATGTAGGTATGTAGGTATGTAGGTATGTAGGTATGTAGGTATGTAGGTATGTAGGTATGTAGGTATGTAGGTATGTAGGTATGTAGGTATGTAGGTATGTAGGTATGTAGGTATGTAGGTATGTAGGTATGTAGGTATGTAGGTATGTAGGTATGTAGGTATGTAGGTATGTAGGTATGTAGGTATGTAGGTATGTAGGTATGTAGGTATGTAGGCATGTAGGTATGTAGGTATGTAGGCATGTAGGTATGTAGGTATGTAGGCATGTAGGTATGTAGGTATGTAGGCATGTAGGTTTGTAGGTATGTAGGTATGTAGGTATGTAGGTATGTAGGCATGTAGGTTTGTAGGTATGTAGGTATGTAGGTTTGTATGTAGGTATGTATGTAGGTATGTATGTAGGTATGTAGGTATGTATGTATGTAGGTATGTAGGTATGTATGTATGTAGGTATGTAGGTATGTATGTATGTAGGTATGTAGGTATGTAGGTATGTAGGTATGTAGGCATGTAGGTATGTAGGTATGTAGGCATGTAGGTATGTAGGTATGTAGGCATGTAGGTATGTAGGTATGTAGGTATGTAGGTATGTAGGTATGTAGGTATGTAGGTATGTAGGTATGTAGGTATTTAGGTATGTAGGTATGTAGGTATGTATGTATGTAGGTATGTAGGTATGTTTGTATGTATGTATGTAGGTATGTATGTATGTAGGTATGTAGGTCTGTATGTATGTAGGTATGTAGGTATGTATGTATGTAGGTATGTAGGTATGTAGGTATGTAGGTATGTAGGTATGTAGGTATTTAGGTATGTAGGTATGTAGGTATGTAGGTAGGTATGTATGTAGGTATGTATGTAGGTATGTAGGTATGTATGGATGTAGGTATGTAGGTATGTATGTATGTAGGTATGTAGGTATGTATGTATGTAGGTATGTAGGTATGTAGGTATGTAGGTATGTAGGCATGTAGGTATGTAGGTATGTAGGCATGTAGGTATGTAGGTATGTAGGCATGTAGGTATGTAGGTATGTAGGTATGTAGGTATGTAGGTATGTAGGTATGTAGGTATGTAGGTATGTAGGTATGTAGGTATTTAGGTATGTAGGTATGTAGGTATGTATGTATGTAGGTATGTAGGTATGAAGGTATGTAGGTATGTAGGTATGTAGGCATGTAGGTACTTAGGTATGTAGGTATGTAGGTATGCAGGTATGTAGGTATGTAGGTATGTAGGTATGTAGGTATGTAGGTATGTAGGTATGTAGGTATGTAGGTATGTAGGTATGTAGGTATGTAGGTTTGTAGGTATGTAGGTATGTAGGTATGTAGGTATGTAGGTATGTAGGTATGTAGGTATGTAGGTATGTAGGTATGTAGGTATGTAGGTATGTAGGTATGTAGGTATGTAGGTATGTAGGTATGTAGGTATGTAGGTATGTAGGTATGTAGGTATGTAGGTATGTAGGTAGGTATGTATGTATGTAGGTATGTAGGTATGTATGTATGTATGTAGGTATGTATGTATGTAGGTATGTAGGTATGTATGTATGTAGGTATGTAGGTATGTATGTATGTATGTATGTAGGTATGTAGGTATGTATGTATGTAGGTATGTAGGTATCTAGGTATGTAGGTATGTAGGTATGTAGGCATGTAGGTATGTAGGTATGTAGGTATGTAGGTATGTAGGTAAGTAGGTATGTAGGTATGTAGGTACGTAGGTATGTAGGTATGTAGGTATGTAGGTATGTAGGTATGTAGGTATGTAGGTATGTAGGTATGTAGGTATGTAGGTATGTAGGTATGTAGGTATGTAGGTATGTAGGTATGTAGGTATGTAGGTATGTAGGTATGTAGGTATGTAGGTATGTAGGTATGTAGGTATGTAGGTATGTAGGTATGTAGGTATGTAGGTATGTAGGTATGTATGTATGTAGGTATGTAGGTATTTAGGTATGTAGGTATGTAGGTATGTAGGTATGTATGTATGTAGGTAAGTATGTATGTAGGTATGTAGGTATGTAGGTATGTATGTATGTAGGTATGTAGGTATGTATGTATGTAGGTATGTAGGTATGTAGGTATGTAGGTATGTAGGTATGTAGGTATGTAGGTATGTATGTATGTAGGTATGTAGGTATTTAGGTATGTAGGTATGTAGGTATGTAGGTATGTAGGTATGTATGTATGTGGGTATGTATGTATGTAGGTATGTAGGTATGTAGGTATGTATGTATGTAGGTATGTAGGTATGTATGTATGTAGGTATGTAGGTATGTAGGTATGTAGGTATGTAGGTATGTAGGTATGTAGGTATGTAGGTATGTAGGTATGTAGATATGTAGGTATGTAGGTATGTAGGTATGTAGGTATGTAGGTATGTAGGTATGTAGGTATGTAGGTATGTAGGTATGTAGGTATGTAGGTATGTAGGTATGTAGGTATGTAGGTATGTAGGTATGTAGGTATGTAGGTACGTAGGTAGGTAGGTACATAGGTATGTAGGTATGTAGGTATGTAGGTATGTAGGTATGTAGGTATGTAGGTATGTAGGTATGTAGGTATGTAGGTATGTAGGTATGTAGGTATGTAGGTATGTAGGTATGTAGGTATGTAGGTATGTAGGTATGTAGGTATGTAGGTATGTAGGTATGTAGGTATGTAGGTATGTAGGTATGTAGGTATGTAGGTATGTAGGTATGTAGGTATGTAGGTATGTAGGTATGTAGGTATGTAGGTATGTAGGTATGTAGGTATGTAGGTATGTAGGTATGTAGGTATGTAGGTATGTAGGCATGTAGGTATGTAGGTATGTAGGCATGTAGGTATGTAGGTATGTAGGCATGTAGTTATGTAGGTATGTAGGCATGTAGGTTTGTAGGTATGTAGGTATGTAGGTATGTAGGTATGTAGGCATGTAGGTTTGTAGGTATGTAGGTATGTAGGTTTGTATGTAGGTATGTATGTAGGTATGTATGTAGGTATGTAGGTATGTATGTATGTAGGTATGTAGGTATGTATGTATGTAGGTATGTAGGTATGTATGTATGTAGGTATGTAGGTATGTAGGTATGTAGGTATGTAGGCATGTAGGTATGTAGGTATGTAGGCATGTAGGTATGTAGGTATGTAGGCATGTAGGTATGTAGGTATGTAGGTATGTAGGTATGTAGGTATGTAGGTATGTAGGTATGTAGGTATGTAGGTATGTAGGTATTTAGGTATGTAGGTATGTAGGTATGTATGTATGTAGGTATGTAGGTATGTAGGTATGTAGGTATGTAGGTATGTAGGCATGTAGGTACGTAGGTACGTAGTATGTAGGTATGTAGGTATGTAGGTATGTAGGTATGTAGGTATGTAGGTATGTAGGTATGTAGGTATGTAGGTATGTAGGTATGTAGGTATGTAGGTATGTAGGTATGTAGGTATGTAGGTATGTAGGTATGTAGGTATGTAGGTATGTAGGTATGTAGGTATGTAGGTTTGTAGGTATGTAGGTATGTAGGTATGTAGGTATGTAGGTATGTAGGTATGTAGATATGTAGGTATGTAGGTATGTAGGTATGTAGGTATGTAGGTATGTAGGTATGTAGGTATGTAGGTATGTAGGTATGTAGGTATGTAGGTATGTAGGTATGTAGGTATGTATGTATGTAGGTATGTAGGTATGTATGTATGTAGGTATGTAGGTATGTATGTATGTAGGTATGTAGGTATGTATGTATGTATGTATGTAGGTATGTATGTATGTAGGTATGTAGGTATGTATGTTTGTAGGTATGTATGTATGTATGTATGTATGTATGTATGTAGGTATGTAGGTATGTATGTATGTAGGTATGTAGGTATGTATGTATGTAGGTATGTAGGTATCTAGGTATGTAGGTTTGTAGGTATGTAGGCATGTAGGTATGTAGGTATGTAGGTATGTAGGTATGTAGGTATGTAGGTATGTAGGTATGTAGGTATGTAGGTATGTAGGTATGTAGGTATGTAGGTATGTAGGTATGTAGGTATGTAGGTATGTAGGTATGTAGGTATGTAGGTATGTAGGTATGTAGGTATGTAGGTATGTAGGTATGTAGGTATGTAGGTATGTAGGTATGAAGGTATGTAGGTATGTAGGTATGTAGGTATGTAGGTATGTAGGTATGTAGGTATGTAGGTATGTAGGTATGTAGGTATGTAGGTATGTAGGTATGTAGGTATGTATGTATGTAGGTATGTAGGTATTTAGGTATGTAGGTATGTAGGTATGTAGGTATGTATGTATGTAGGTAAGTATGTATGTAGGTATGTAGGTATGTAGGTATGTATGTATGTAGGTATGTAGGTATGTATGTATGTAGGTATGTAGGTTTGTAGGTATGTAGGTATGTAGGTATGTAGGTATGTAGGTATGTATGTATGTAGGTATGTAGGTATTTAGGTATGTAGGTATGTAGGTATGTAGGTATGTAGGTATGTATGTATGTAGGTATGTAGGTATGTAGGTATGTAGGTATGTAGGTACGTAGGTAGGTAGGTACGTAGGTATGTAGGTATGTAGGTATGTAGGTATGTAGGTATGTAGGTATGTAGGTATGTAGGTATGTAGGTATGTAGGTATATAGGTATGTAGGTATGTAGGTATGTAGGTATGTAGGTATGTAGGTATGTAGGTATGTAGGTATGTAGGTATGTAGGTATGTAGGTATGTAGGTATGTAGGTATGTAGGTATGTAGGTATGTAGGTATGTAGGTATGTAGGTATGTATGTATGTAGGTATGTAGGTATGTATGTATGTAGGTATGTAGGTATGTATGTATGTAGGTATGTAGGTATGTATGTATGTATGTATGTAGGTATGTATGTATGTAGGTATGTAGGTATGTATGTATGTAGGTATGTAGGTAGTATGTATGTAGGTTGTAGGTATGTAGGTATGTAGGTATGTAGGATGTAGGTATTTAGGTATGTAGGTATGTAGGTATGTAGGTAGGTATGTATGTAGGTATGTATGTAGGTATGTAGGTATGTATGGATGTAGGTATGTAGGTATGTATGTATGTAGGTATGTAGGTATGTATGTATGTAGGTATGTAGGTATGTAGGTATGTAGGTATGTAGGCATGTAGGTATGTAGGTATGTAGGCATGTAGGTATGTAGGTATGTAGGCATGTAGGTATGTAGGTATGTAGGTATGTAGGTATGTAGGTATGTTGGTATGTAGGTATGTAGGTATGTAGGTATGTAGGTATGTAGGTATTTAGGTATGTAGGTATGTAGGTATGTATGTATGTAGGTATGTAGGTATGTAGGTATGTAGGTATGTAGTATGTAGGCATGTAGGTACTTAGGTATGTAGGTATGTAGGTATGCAGGTATGTAGGTATGTAGGTATGTAGGTATGTAGGTATGTAGGTATGTAGGTATGTAGGTATGTAGGTATGTAGGTATGTAGGTATGTAGGTTTGTAGGTATGTAGGATATGTAGGTATGTAGGTATGTAGGTATGTAGGTATGTAGGTATGTAGGTATGTAGGTATGTAGGTATGTAGGTATGTAGGTATGTAGGTATGTAGGTATGTAGGTATGTAGGTATGTAGGTATGTAGGTATGTAGGTATGTAGGTATGTAGGTATGTAGGTAGGTATGTATGTATGTAGGTATGTAGGTATGTATGTATGTATGTATGTAGGTATGTATGTATGTAGGTATGTAGGTATGTATGTATGTAGGTATGTAGGTAGTATGTATGTATGTATGTAGGTATGTAGGTATGTATGTATGTAGGTATGTAGGTATCTAGGTATGTAGGTATGTAGGTATGTAGGCATGTAGGTATGTAGGTATGTAGGTATGTAGGTATGTAGGTATGTAGGTATGTAGGTATGTAGGTATGTAGGTATGTAGGTATGTAGGTATGTAGGTATGTAGGTATGTAGTATGTAGGTATGTAGGTATGTAGGTATGTAGGTATGTAGGTATGTAGGTATGTAGGTATGTAGGTATGTAGGTATGTAGGTATGTAGGTATGTAGGTATGTAGGTATGTAGTATGTAGGTATGTAGGTATGTAGTATGTAGGTATGTAGGTATGTATGTATGTAGGTATGTAGGTATTTAGGTATGTAGGTATGTAGGTATGTATGTATGTAGGTAAGTATGTATGTAGGTATGTAGGTATGTAGGTATGTATGTATGTAGGTATGTAGGTATGTATGTATGTAGGTATGTAGGTATGTAGGTATGTAGGTATGTAGGTATGTAGGTATGTATGTATGTAGGTATGTAGGTATTTAGGTATGTAGGTATGTAGGTATGTAGGTATGTAGGTATGTATGTATGTGGGTATGTAATGTATGTAGGTATGTAGGTATGTAGGTATGTATGTATGTAGGTATGTAGGTATGTATGTATGTAGGTATGTAGGTATGTAGGTATGTAGGTATGTAGGTATGTAGGTATGTAGGTATGTAGGTATGTAGATATGTAGGTATGTAGGTAATGTAGGTATGTAGGTATGTAGGTATGTAGGTATGTAGGTATGTAGGTATGTAGGTATGTAGGTATGTAGGTATGTAGGTACGTAGGTATGTAGGTATGTAGGTATGTATGTATGTAGGTATGTAGGTATGTAGGTATTGTAGGTATGTAGGTATGTAGGTATGTAGGTATGTAGGTATGTAGGTATGTAGGTATGTAGGTATGTAGGTATGTAGGTTGTAGGTATGTAGGTATGTAGGTATGTAGGTATGTAGGTATGTAGGTATGTAGGTATGTAGGTATGTAGGTATGTAGGTATGTAGGTATGTAGGTATGTAGGTATGTAGGTATGTAGGTATGTAGGTATGTAGGTATGTAGGTATGTAGGTATGTAGGTATGTAGGGTATGTAGGTATGTAGGTATGTAGGTATGTAGGTATGTAGGTATGTAGGTATGTAGGTATGTAGGTATGTATGTATGTGGGTATGTATGTATGTAGTATGTAGGTATGTAGGTATGTATGTATGTAGGTATGTAGGTATGTATGTATGTAGGTATGTAGGTATGTAGGTATGTAGGTATGTAGGTATGTAGGTATGTAGGTATGTAGGTATGTAGGTATGTAGGTATGTAGGTATGTAGGTATGTAGGTATGTAGGTATGTAGGTATGTAGGTAGTAGGTATGTAGGTATGTAGGTATGTAGGTATGTAGGTATGTAGGTATGTAGGTATGTAGGTATTAGGTATGTAGGTATGTAGGTATGTAGGTATGTAGGTATGTAGGTATGTAGGTATGTAGGTATGTAGGTATGTAGGTATGTAGGTATGTAGGTATGTAGGCAAGTAGGTATGTAGGTATGTAGGCATGTAGGTATGTAGGTATGTAGGCATGTAGGTATGTAGGTATGTAGGCATGTAGGTTTGTAGGTATGTAGGTATGTAGGTATGTAGGTATGTAGGCATGTAGGTTTGTAGGTATGTAGGTATGTAGGTTGTATGTAGGTATGTATGTAGGTATGTATGTAGGTATGTAGGTATGTATGTATGTAGGTATGTAGGTATGTATGTATGTAGGTATGTAGGGTATGTATGTATGTAGGTATGTAGGTATGTAGGTATGTAGGTATGTAGGCATGTAGGTATGTAGGTATGTAGGCATGTAGGTATGTAGGTATGTAGGCATGTAGGTATGTAGGTATGTAGGTATGTAGGTATGTAGGTATGTAGGTATGTAGGTATGTAGGTATGTAGGGTATTTAGGTATGTAGGTATGTAGGTATGTATGTATGTAGGTATGTAGGTATGTAGGTATGTAGGTATGTAGGTATGTAGGCATGTAGGTACGTAGGTACGTAGGTATGTAGGTATGTAGGTATGTAGGTATGTAGGTATGTAGGTATGTATGTATGTAGGTATGTAGGTATTTAGGTATGTAGGTATGTAGGTATGTAGGTATGTATGTATGTAGGTAAGTAATGTATGTAGGTATGTAGGTATGTAGGTATGTATGTATGTAGGTATGTAGGTATGTATGTATGTAGGTATGTAGGTATGTAGGTATGTAGGTATGTAGGTATGTAGGTATGTAGGTATGTAGGTATGTATGTATGTAGGTATGTAGGTATGTAGGTATGTAGGTATGTAGGTATGTAGGTATGTAGGTATGTGGGTATGTATGTATGTAGGTATGTAGGTATGTAGGTATGTATGTATGTAGGTATGTAGGTATGTATGTATGTAGGTATGTAGGTATGTAGGTATGTAGGTATGTAGGTATGTAGGTATGTAGGTA
>CAUJBB010000077.1:0-2500 GCA_963082805.1 Hemicrepidius hirtus
GTATGTAGGTATGTAGGTATGTAGGTATGTAGGTATGTAGGTATGTAGGTATGTAGGTATGTAGGTATGTAGGTATGTAGGTATGTAGGTATGTAGGTATGTAGGTATGTAGGTATGTAGGTATGTAGGTATGTAGTTGTAGGTATGTAGGTATGTAGGTATGTAGGTATGTAGGTATGTAGGTATGTAGGTATGTAGGTATGTAGGTATGTAGGTATGTAGGTATGTAGGTATGTATGTATGTAGGTATGTAGGTATGTAGGTATGTAGGTATGTAGGTATGTAGGTATGTAGGTATGTAGGTAAGTAGGTATGTAGGTATGTAGGTATGTAGGTATGTAGGTATGTAGGTATGTAGGTATGTAGGTATGTAGGTATGTAGGTATGTAGGTATGTAGGTATGTAGGTATGTAGGTATGTAGGTATGTAGGTATGTAGGTATGTAGGTATGTAGGTATGTAGGTATGTAGGTATGTAGGTATGTAGGTATGTAGGTATGTATGTATGTATGTATGTAGGTATGTATGTATGTAGTATGTAGGTATGTATGTATGTAGGTATGTAGGTATGTAGGTATGTAGGTATGTAGGTATGTAGGTATGTAGGTATGTAGGTATGTAGGTATGTAGGTATGTAGATATGTAGGTATGTAGGTATGTAGGTATGTAGGTATGTAGGTATGTAGGTATGTAGGTATGTAGGTATGTAGGTATGTAGGTATGTAGGTATGTAGGTATGTAGGTATGTATGTATGTAGGTATGTAGGTATGTATGTATGTAGGTATGTAGGTATGTATGTATGTAGGTATGTAGGTATGTATGTATGTAGGTATGTAGGTATGTATGTATGTAGGTATGTAGGTATGTAGGTATGTAGGTATGTAGGTATGTAGGTATGTAGGTATGTAGGTATGTAGGTATGTAGGTATGTAGGTATGTAGGTATGTAGGTATGTAGGTATGTATGTATGTAGGTATGTAGGTATGTATGTATGTAGGTATGTAGGTATGTTTGTATGTAGGTATGTAGGTATGTATGTATGTAGGTATGTAGGTATGTATGTATGTAGGTATGTAGCTATGTATGTATGTAGGTATGTAGGTATGTAGGTATGTAGGTATGTAGGTATGTAGGTATGTAGGTATGTAGGTATGTAGGTATGTAGGTATGTAGGTATGTAGGTATGTAGGTATGTAGGTATGTAGGTATGTAGGTATGTAGGTATGTAGGTATGTAGGTATGTAGGTATGTAGGTATGTAGGTATGTAGGTATGTAGGTAAGTAGGTATGTAGGTATGTAGGTATGTAGGTATGTAGGCATGTAGGTATGTAAGTATGTAGGCATGTAGGTATGTAGGTATGTAGGCATGTAGGTATGTAGGTATGTAGGCATGTAGGTATGTAGGTATGTAGGCATGTAGGTATGTAGGTATGTAGGCATGTAGGTATGTATGTATGTATGTAGGTATGTAGGTATGTAGGTATGTAGGTATGTAGGTATGTAGGTATGTAGGTATGTAGTTATGTAGGTATGTAGGTATGTAGGTATGTAGGTATGTAGGTATGTAGGTATATAGGTATGTAGGTATGTAGGTATGTAGGTAAGTAGGTATGTAGGTATGTAGGTATGTAGGTATGTAGGTATGTAGGCATGTAGGTATGTAGGTATGTAGGCATGTGGGTATGTAGGTATGCAGGCATGTAGGTATGTAGGTATGTAGGCATGTAGGTATGTAGGTATGTAGGCATGTAGGTATGTAGGTATGTAGGCATGTAGGTATGTATGTATGTAGGTATGTAGGTATGTATGTATGTAGGTATGTAGTTATGTATGTATGTAGGTATGTAGGTATGTATGTATGTAGGTATGTAGGTATGTATGTATGTAGGTATGTAGGTATGTATGTATGTAGGTATGTAGGTATGTAGGTATGTAGGTATGTAGGTATGTAGGTATGTAGGTATGTAGGTATGTAGGTATGTAGGTATGTAGGTATGTAGGTATGTAGGTATGTAGGTATGTAGGTACGTAGGTATGTAGGTATGTAGGTATGTAGGTATGTAGGTATGTAGGTATGTAGGTATATAGGTATGTAGGTATGTAGGTATGTAGGTATGTAGGTATGTAGGTATGTAGGTATGTAGGTATGTAGGTATGTAGGTATGTAGGTATGTAGGTATGTAGGTATGTAGGTATGTAGGTATGTAGGTATGTAGGTATGTAGGTATGTAGGTATGTAGGTATGTAGGTATGTAGGTATGTAGGTATGTAGGTATGTAGGAATGTAGGTATGTAGGTATGTAGGTATGTAGGTATGTATGTATGTAGGTATGTAGGTATGTATGTATGTAGGTATGTAGGTATGTATGTATGTAGGTATGTAGGTATGTATGTATGTAGGTATGTAGGTATGTTTGTATGTAGGTATGTAGGTATGTATGTATGTAGGTATGTAGGTATGTATGTATGTAGGTATGTGGGTATGTAGGTATGTAGGTA
>CAUJBB010000077.1:7500-12500 GCA_963082805.1 Hemicrepidius hirtus
GGTATGTAGGTATGTAGGTATGTAGGTATGTAGGTATGTAGGTATGTAGGTATGTAGGTATGTAGGTATGTAGGTATGTAGGTATATAGGTATGTAGGTATGTAGGTATGTAGGTAAGTAGGTATGTAGGTATGTAGGTATGTAGGTATGTAGGTATGTAGGCATGTAGGTATGTAGGTATGTAGGCATGTGGGTATGTAGGTATGCAGGCATGTAGGTATGTAGGTATGTAGGCATGTAGGTATGTAGGTATGTAGGCATGTAGGTATGTAGGTATGTAGGCATGTAGGTATGTATGTATGTAGGTATGTAGGTATGTATGTATGTAGGTATGTAGTTATGTATGTATGTAGGTATGTAGGTATGTATGTATGTAGGTATGTAGGTATGTATGTATGTAGGTATGTAGGTATGTATGTATGTAGGTATGTAGGTATGTAGGTATGTAGGTATGTAGGTATGTAGGTATGTAGGTATGTAGGTATGTAGGTATGTAGGTATGTAGGTATGTAGGTATGTAGGTATGTAGGTATGTAGGTATGTAGGTATGTAGGTATGTAGGTATGTAGGTATGTAGGTATGTAGGTATGTAGGTATGTAGGTATATAGGTATGTAGGTATGTAGGTATGTAGGTATGTAGGTATGTAGGTATGTAGGTATGTAGGTATGTAGGTATGTAGGTATGTAGGTATGTAGGTATGTAGGTATGTAGGTATGTAGGTATGTAGGTATGTAGGTATGTAGGTATGTAGGAATGTAGGTATGTAGGTATGTAGGTATGTAGGTATGTATGTATGTAGGTATGTAGGTATGTATGTATGTAGGTATGTAGGTATGTATGTATGTAGGTATGTAGGTATGTATGTATGTAGGTATGTAGGTATGTTTGTATGTAGGTATGTAGGTATGTATGTATGTAGGTATGTAGGTATGTATGTATGTAGGTATGTAGGTATGTAGGTATGTAGGTATGTAGGTATGTAAGTATGTTGGTATGTAGGTATGTAGGTATGTAGGTATGTAGGTATGTAGGTATGTAGGTATGTAGGTATGTAGGTATGTAGGTATGTAGGTATGTAGGTATGTAGGTATGTAGGTATATAGGTATGTAGGTATGTAGGTATGTAGGTATGCAGGTATGTAGGTATGTAGGTATGTAGGTATGTAGGTATGTAGGTATGTAGGTATGTAGATATGTAGGTATGTAGGTATGTAGGTATGTAGGTATGTAGGTATGTAGGTATGTAGGTATGTAGGCATGTAGATATGTAGGTATGTACGCATGTAGATATGTAGGTATGTAGGCATGTAGGTATGTAGGTATGTAGGCATGTAGGTATGTAGGTATGTAGGTATGTATGTATGTAGGTATGTAGGTATGTATGTATGTAGGTATGTAGGTATGTATGTATGTAGGTATGTAGGTATGTATGTATGTAGGTATGTAGGTATGTATGTATGTAGGTATGTAGGTATGTATGTATGTAGGTATGTAGGTATGTAGGTATGTAGGTATGTAGGTATGTAGGTATGTAGGTATGTAGGTATGTAGGTATGTAGGTATGTAGGTATGTAGGTATGTAGGTATGTAGGTATGTAGGTATGTAGGTATGTAGGTATGTAGGTATGTAGGTATGTAGGTATGTAGGTATGTAGGTATGTAGGTATGTAGGTATGTAGGTATGTAGGTATGTAGGTATGTAGGTATGTAGGTATGTAGGTATGTAGGTATGTAGGTATGTAGGTATGAAGGTATGTATGTATGTAGGTATGTAGGTATGTAGGTATGTATGTATGTAGGTATGGTGGTATGTAGGTATGTAGGTATGTAGGTATGTAGGTATGTAGGTATGTAGGTATGTAGGTATGTAGGTATGTAGGTATGTAGGTATGTAGGTATGTAGGTATGTAGGTATGTAGGTATGTAGGTATGTAGGTATGTAGGTATGTAGGTATGTAGGTATGTAGGTATGTAGGTATGTAGGTATGTAGGTATGTAGGTATGTAGGTATGTAGGTATGTAGGTATGTATGTATGTAGGTATGTAGGTATGTATGTATGTAGGTATGTAGGTATGTATGTATGTAGGTATGTAGGTATGTATGTATGTAGGTATGTAGGTATGTTTGTATGTAGGTATGTAGGTATGTATGTATGTAGGTATGTAGGTATGTTTGTATGTAGGTATGTAGGTATGTATGTATGTAGGTATGTAGGTATGTATGTATGTAGGTATGTATGTATGTAGGTATGTAGGTATGTATGTATGTAGGTATGTAGGTATGTATGTATGTAGGTATGTAGGTATGTATGTATGTATGTATGTATGTATGTATGTATGTACGTATGTATGTATGTATGTATGTATGTATGTATGTATGTATGTATGTATGTATGTATGTATGTATGTATGTATGTATGTATGTATGTATGTATGTATGTATGTATGTATGTATGTATGTATGTATGTATGTATGTATGTATGTATGTATGTATGTATGTATGTATGTATGTATGTATGTATGTATGTATGTATGTATGTATGTATGTATGTATGTATGTATGTATGTATGTATGTATGTATGTATGTATGTATGTATGTATGTATGTATGTATGTATGTATGTATGTATGTATGTATGTATGTATGTAGGTATGTATGTATGTAGGTATGTAGGTATGTATGTATGTAGGTATGTAGGTATGTATGTATGTAGGTATGTAGGTATGTATGTATGTAGGTATGTAGGTATGTAGGTATGTAGGTATGTAGGTATGTAGGTATGTAGGTATGTATGTATGTAGGTATGTAGGTATGTATGTATGTAGGTATGTAGGTATGTTTGTATGTAGGTATGTAGGTATGTATGTATGTAGGTATGTAGGTATGTATGTATGTAGGTATGTAGGTATGTATGTATGTAGGTATGTAGGTATGTAGGTATGTAGATATGTAGGTATGTATGTATGTAGGTATGTAGGTATGTATGTATGTAGGTATGTAGGTATGTATGTATGTAGGTATATAGGTATGTAGGTATGTAGGTATGTAGGTATGTAGGTATGTAGGTATGTATGTATGTAGGTATGTAGGTATGTATGTATGTAGGTATGTAGGTATGTTTGTATGTAGGTATGTAGGTATGTATGTATGTAGGTATGTAGGTATGTATGTATGTAGGTATGTAGGTATGTATGTATGTAGGTATGTAGGTATGTAGGTATGTAGAGTATGTAGGTATGTAGGTATGTAGGTATGTAGGTATGTAGGTATGTAGGTATGTAGGTATGTAGGTATGTAGGTATGTAGGTATGTAGGTATGTAGGTATGTAGGTATGTAGGTATGTATGTATGTAGGTATGTAGGTATGTATGTATGTAGGTATGTAGGTATGTATGTATGTAGGTATGTAGGTATGTATGTATGTAGGTATGTAGGTATGTATGTATGTAGGTATGTAGGTATGTAGGTATGTAGGTATGTAGGTATGTAGGTATGTAGGTATGTAGGTATGTAGGTATGTAGGTATGTAGGTATGTAGGTATGTAGGTATGTAGGTATGTATGTATGTAGGTATGTAGGTATGTATGTATGTAGGTATGTAGGTATGTTTGTATGTAGGTATGTAGGTATGTATGTATGTAGGTATGTAGGTATGTATGTATGTAGGTATGTAGGTATGTATGTATGTAGGTATGTAGGTATGTAGGTATGTAGGTATGTAGGTATGTAGGTATGTAGGTATGTAGGTATGTAGGTATGTAGGTATGTAGGTATGTAGGTATGTAGGTATGTAGGTATGTAGGTATGTAGGTATGTAGGTATGTAGGTATGTAGGTATGTAGGTATGTAGGTATGTAGGTATGTAGGTATGTAGGTATGTAGGTATGTAGGTATGTAGGTAAGTAGGTATGTAGGTATGTAGGTATGTAGGTATGTAGGCATGTAGGTATGTAAGTATGTAGGCATGTAGGTATGTAGGTATGTAGGCATGTAGGTATGTAGGTATGTAGGCATGTAGGAATGTAGGTATGTAGGCATGTAGGTATGTAGGTATGTAGGCATGTAGGTATGTATGTATGTATGTAGGTATGTAGGTATGTAGGTATGTAGGTATGTAGGTATGTAGGTATGTAGGTATGTAGGTATGTAGGTATGTAGGTATGTAGGTATGTAGGTATGTAGGTATGTAGGTATGTAGGTATGTAGGTATGTAGGTATGTAGGCATGTAGGTATGTAGGTATGTAGGCATGTAGGTATGTAGGTATGCAGGCATGTAGGTATGTAGGTATGTAGGCATGTAGGTATGTAGGTATGTAGGTATGTATGTATGTAGGTATGTAGTTATGTATGTATGTAGGTATGTAGGTACGTATGTATGTAGGTATGTAGGTATGCATGTATGTAGGTATGTAGGTATGTATGTATGTAGGTATGTAGGTATGTAGGTATGTAGGTATGTAGGTATGTAGGTATGTAGGTATGTAGGTATGTAGGTATGTAGGTATGTAGGTATGTAGGTATGTAGGTATGTAGGTATGTAGGTATGTAGGTATGTAGTTATGTAGGTATGTAGGTATGTAGGTATGTAGGTATGTAGGTATGTAGGTATGTAGGTATGTAGGTATGTAGGTATGTAGGTATGAAGGTATGTAGGTATGTAGGTATGTAGGTATGTAGGTATGTAGGTATGTAAGTATGTAGGTATGTAGGTACTTATGTAGGTATGTAGGTATGTAGGTATGTAGGTATGTAGGTAAGTAGGTATGTAGGTATGTAGGTATGTAGGTATGTAAATATGTAGGTATGTAGGTATGTAGGTATGTACGTATGTAGGTATGTAGGTATGTAGGTATGTAGGTATGTAGGTATGTAGGTATGTAGGTATGTAGGTATGTAGGTATGTAGGTATGTAGGTATGTAGGTATGTAGGTATGTAGGTATGTAGGTATGTAGGTATGTAGGTATGTAGGTATGTAGGTATGTAGGTATGTAGGT
>CAUJBB010000077.1:17500-22500 GCA_963082805.1 Hemicrepidius hirtus
AGGTATGTAGGTATGTATGTATGTAGGTATTTAGGTATGTATGTATGTAGGTATGTAGGTATGTAGGTATGTAGGTATGTAGGTATGTAGGTATGTAGGTATGTAGGTATGTAGGTATGTAGGTATGTAGGTTTGTAGGTATGTAGGTATGTAGGTATGTATGTAGGTATGTAGGTATGTAGGTATGTAGGTATGTAGGTTGTAACGTTTCACCCCCGGCTAATAAGGGTGGACGTTGCATAATTTGTATTTCGGGTAGCTCTGAGTTGTCCAGGGGTCGAGTTGTGCTTTAAAATTAAAACGGATGCTTAAACCTGATTAACAATATTTATTTACACTATGTACAAGGTATTCTGAGTAGAAATTGTAATTATAAAATAAAAAAATAAACAATTGATGTAAAACAGTAAAAATATTTGTATTTGAATTCCCGCCGGCAGTTGGGGATTTTCGTCAGGGTTGGCAGCGCGAACACCAGTTTACAGTAAGTGTTGTCTGCGCGTTGACGTCAAGATTGACAGCTGAGGCTGACCTATGAACAAAAGTAAAAGCAAATCTGCTTCGTTTTAATTAAATGGGTTTGGATAAACAAAAGTTGCCCAGAGGCCAGAAGGACAGTCTGGATCTTTGATTAAGTGTGAGGATAATATTCGGTGAGTAAAATGACAAGGAGTTTTTATGAATTCAAGGTCCTCGACTCTTTGAATGTATAATTAATTCAAATGAATTCTTTTAGTGTCGAATAAAGAACAGGCCACTGAAACCTGTTCGTTTAAACAAAACGACAGCTATAAAACTTGTTCGGACAGCTTTGAAACAAACGAACCAAAGGAACGTTTTACATCCAGGTACTCGATGCAAGGTTTATTCGGTTCGGAAAATACAGGTAGGCAGTAATTTAACTTATAAGGGGATAATGAAACGGGTAGGGAAAACCCAGGGTAGTACCAATGGACACCAGCACTGTACCCTGGGGGGAAAAAGACAGCGGTTTCTCACGGTTGAGGGAACCAGGACAGCACTAATCGACACCAGCGCTGTGTCCTGGGGACCAGACCTAGACCTCGCCAAGTTTGCACAGGCGTGCTCGGTCTAGGTTAAGGATGAGACCTTTCGCTCAAGTTCTTCACGAAGCGGGTGGTCTCGGAAAGGAACGGGGACTGGTTCGGTCTTGGGGTTTGTACCTGGATGTAAACCTTAAACGTTCTTTGGGCCACGGTTACTAAAATTTGAAATGAATTATCACAAATAATTACAGGTAATAATAATAATAAAAATAAAATGATGCGGAAATAAAACGGAATTAAATCAAAAATAATTAAACGGAATAATAAAAATAATACGGGAATATAAACGGATAATTTGAAAATATCGGAAAATAAACGGATAATTATAAAGCTCGGAAAATATACGGTATCGGATTTAAAGTTAGAAGTTTTAACTTTAAAGTCGAAAACGGAGTTGTGGATTCTGGCTTGGGGCGCTGGTTTTATGCGGGTTCCCCACCAAGCCAGGGCTGTGATTGGTGGACTGCACGGATCAGTGGTGGGAATCCTCTTCTCCGCTTCTCTACTTGCAGCGCCACCCGCGCTCAAAACGTGAACTACCAGTGGAACACAAAATTGGCGATGTTGGCCAACGCCCAATAACTTTTGTGCCACTGGTAGCACGTTACACATCTCTCTTCCTCCGGGGGAGCTGAAAGGAACTGCTTTGGCGGCTGGTGAAAGCGGGGCAGCTTAGGCGGACAGGGTGGTGGCTCAGGCAGACGCGGTGACGGCTCGGCTGGACGTGGTGGCGGCTCAAATAGACGTGGGGGCGGCTCCTGTAGACGGGGTAGCGGGTCTTGTAGATCTGATGGTTCAGGCGGTTCGGGAGGACGGGGGTACGGATCTGGAGGACTTGGTAGCGGCTCAGGTGGACGTGGTAACAACTCTGATGGACGGGGTAAAAACTCTGGGGGGCGGGAAGGCGGATCAGACGGACTTAGCGGCGGCGGTTCGGGTGGAGGTATTGGCGGTGATTTCGGCAGACGTAGCGGTTTACTACAGGAGTTGACAATCTCCAAGACACCTTCTGGACTCCGGATATCGGACTGGGGACGGTCCGGTAAACTTGGCAGATCGGCTGGGGACGGAAACGGAACGGACTGGATCCCTGGCACCATAGTGTCCAAGGGTCGACTCTCTACTCCCAACGGATGAAGGCTGGCAACAGGAAGAAGCTCCTCGGGTATCGGAGTCGGCGGTTGGAACTCTTCCTGCTCCATGACCATTGTCTTTGGGTTGTCAGGAGTTACTGAGGACTTCGGCGTATCGGTGACATGGACGGCTGTAGATGGGGATCGGTAAGTATTGCCCTCTTCGGGAGAAAAATATTCCGGTAACGGTCGGATTGCAATTTTAGATTCCAGAGGACCTAGACCTGCAGGGGTTTGTTCTTCCAAAGGCTGAAACATAATATTCTCACCTGGACAAAATACCTCTATGGCGGGACAGGTACTGGAACCTTGGCAACGGGTCGGAGTTGGAGCACTGAGTGTGGCGGTGATTGGACCGGATGGAGCCTCGGTGGTTTCGGTGGCGGCTGATCCATTTCCACACCTGGAAGTCCAGTTTTCATTGGCGGTATCCAATGTTTGCAGTTGAGGACGGAAGACTACTTCTTTCCTTCGGCATCGGGTCGGGATATACCGGAGTCGAAAATATTGTTCGAATTCTAACCAGGTTTGCCAACTTTCTTTATTGTTCCGGAACCACAATAACACTTCTCCTTGCAGGATTATCGGTAAAACGGAGAGAAATACATCCCGCTGGAACTGGTAGTAGGTGATGAATCCATTGATTTCTTCTAGAAAAGCGGCTGGATCACCTTGTCCATCGAAACTGACTCCCGCTCGTATCACAAACTCACACAGCAGTGGTGGAGCCCAGGACATGGTGACGGAATACTGCGGAACGGATAAACGGCTTACTGCGGAACGGATAAACGGACATCAGCTGGGCATTCAAGTCCTGGGGTTGTACGAAGCCCTTGGAGTTGACTCGGTTCGGACTTCTCGGTGGATAGACGGACTGGCATCGCTCACCTTTCCTGGATTTTCCCAAGAGTCCCTGCTCGGGCGCCATGTAACGTTTCACCCCCGGCTAATAAGGGTGGACGTTGCATAATTTGTATTTCGGGTAGCTCTGAGTTGTCCAGGGGTCGAGTTGTGCTTTAAAATTAAAACGGATGCTTAAACCTGATTAACAATATTTATTTACACTATGTACAAGGTATTCTGAGTAGAAATTGTAATTATAAAATAAAAAAATAAACAATTGATGTAAAACAGTAAAAATATTTGTATTTGAATTCCCGCCGGCAGTTGGGGATTTTCGTCAGGGTTGGCAGCGCGAACACCAGTTTACAGTAAGTGTTGTCTGCGCGTTGACGTCAAGATTGACAGCTGAGGCTGACCTATGAACAAAAGTAAAAGCAAATCTGCTTCGTTTTAATTAAATGGGTTTGGATAAACAAAAGTTGCCCAGAGGCCAGAAGGACAGTCTGGATCTTTGATTAAGTGTGAGGATAATATTCGGTGAGTAAAATGACAAGGAGTTTTTATGAATTCAAGGTCCTCGACTCTTTGAATGTATAATTAATTCAAATGAATTCTTTTAGTGTCGAATAAAGAACAGGCCACTGAAACCTGTTCGTTTAAACAAAACGACAGCTATAAAACTTGTTCGGACAGCTTTGAAACAAACGAACCAAAGGAACGTTTTACATCCAGGTACTCGATGCAAGGTTTATTCGGTTCGGAAAATACAGGTAGGCAGTAATTTAACTTATAAGGGGATAATGAAACGGGTAGGGAAAACCCAGGGTAGTACCAATGGACACCAGCACTGTACCCTGGGGGGAAAAAGACAGCGGTTTCTCACGGTTGAGGGAACCAGGACAGCACTAATGGACACCAGCGCTGTGTCCTGGGGAACAGACCTAGACCTCGCCAAGTTTGCACAGGCGTGCTCGGTCTAGGTTAAGGATGAGACCTTTCGCTCAAGTTCTTCACGAAGCGGGTGGTCTCGGAAAGGAACGGGGACTGGTTCGGTCTTGGGGTTTGTACCTGGATGTAAACCTTAAACGTTCTTTGGGCCACGGTTACTAAAATTTGAAATGAATTATCACAAATAATTACAGGTAATAATAATAATAAAAATAAAATGATGCGGAAATAAAACGGAATTAAATCAAAAATAACTAAACGGAATAATAAAAATAATACGGGAATATAAACGGATAATTTGAAAATATCGGAAAATAAACGGATAATTATAAAGCTCGGAAAATATACGGTATCGGATTTAAAGTTAGAAGTTTTAACTTTAAAGTCGAAAACGGAGTTGTGGATTCTGGCTTGGGGCGCTGGTTTTATGCGGGTTCCCCACCAAGCCAGGGCTGTGATTGGTGGACTGCACGGATCAGTGGTGGGAATCCTCTTCTCCGCTTCTCTACTTGCAGCGCCACCCGCGCTCAAAACGTGAACTACCAGTGGAACACAAAATTGGCGATGTTGGCCAACGCCCAAAAACTTTTGTGCCACTGGTAGCACGTTACAAGGTATGTAGGTATGTAGGTATGTAGGTATGTAGGTATGTAGGTATGTAGGCATGTAGGTATGTAGGTATGTAGGTATGTAGGTATGTAGGTATGTAGGTATGTAGGTATGTAGGTATGTAGGTATGTAGGTATGTAGGTATGTAGGTATGTAGGTATGTAGGTATGTATGTAGGTATGTAGGTATGTATGTATGTAGGTATTTAGGTATGTATGTATGTAGGTATGTAGGTATGTAGGTATGTAGGTATGTAGGTATGTAGGTATGTAGGTATGTAGGTATGTAGGTATGTAGGTATGTATGTAGGTATGTAGGTATGTAGGTATGTAGGTATGTAGGTATGTAGGTATGTAGGTATGTAGGTATGTAGGTATGTAGGTATGTAGGTATGTAGGTA
>CAUJBB010000078.1:10000-12500 GCA_963082805.1 Hemicrepidius hirtus
TCTATTTTACGGAGATAAGAAAATTTACTGAAATACAGGGCGGATTAAAAAGTTAATTAATTTACGGGGTGGTTTGAAGAACCCAAAACCCAGTCTTTGACCTAGGAGGTTCGGTAGGAAAACTCAGGACACTCGACTGTTGGATTCTGCTTGTTCTCCTCGTTTCACATACAGAATTCCAACAGTCCAGGGGTATTTCGGTGAAGGAGATTACAGATCGGTTTAGTGTTACAAGGCAGCTACTTGTTGTATAAACATATACCTGCCAGGAAGCTCACCCTTGCAAAGGTACTTGTTACTGAATGTCACATATACCCTCACAAGAGCTCACTATGCTACGGGATGAGGTAGGTTCGGATGAATACAGGGTACACTAGGTCAAAAGAACTGAATTATCTACTTACGGTTTGGCTTGTATAGAACTAATAAAACAAAAGGTGAAAATACACTGAAAATTAAACGGAGCAAAATTTAAGTGGGATTGAAGATCACAACTTAAATTTTGAAAACTAATCGGAACAAAATCTAAATTTAACCAACTTTGACTCGGGGTCTCGGAAGTGTTAAAGTTAAAGTTAAATTCGAAAATCGGAAAATAAGTCGAGATCGGAATCGGAGTCGGAATCTGAATCTGAAATGCGCGGGCTGGACCTCTTATACTGCCTCCTCGTCTTCTGTCGGAACTCGGCGCGGACCGTCCCTACTCCTTCATAGCGGGAGTAGTTGTTGCCCGCGCCTCGTGATGACGTCTAATCTTGCGGAACGACGCTATCTTGGGAATGTGGAATATGGCGTCTTATATACGACGCACCAAATTCCACACCCCAAGAATTGCGTCGTTACATTCCTCCCTCTCTTCGGGGAAAAGGAAGAAACGTCGGAGGTGCTGGTGGACGGCCGGAACGAGCTGGTGGTGCAGGCGGATGAGCTGCGGCTTCGGGCGGTCGGACGGGCTGGCGGCTGAATCGGGTCATCGGGTTACGTCTACGGGCCGGCTGGCGGTTCAGGAGAACTCGGGTATGTCGGCAGGCTAGCTGGTAACTCGGGTGGATAGGCGGGCGTTTTCGAAGGGTACACGGGCGGACGGACGGGCTCCTTCGGCGGTGGTCGGATGGTTCGGCAAAAGATGCGGAATCTGTAAAATATCGGGGAACGGAAGGTTCAATTATCTGCGGCGGTGATCCCACAGGCTCCTCGGCTGGGCTCTCCAACCACTCCATGCCGGACGGACGGAAGCTGGCAGCAGGAAGTAGCTCCTCGGATACAGGAAACGGATGGCGGAACTCTTCCTGATCCATCGCTATGGCCGGTGGAGGACATGGAGGTAATGGAGGCTCTCGGGGGTCTTGGGGGCAGTCTATGGTCGGCGGTGTCAGGTAAGTTTCATCCCTCTTTGGCGGACAAAACTTCAGAGTAGGTTTTTCTGGTATTTCAGGTTCTGGAATACACTCCCAGGTACCTGGATCCGGGCAAACCTCTTCTTCCAGGAGCTGCAACACTACCAACTCACCTGGAGAGGTTAATTCGGCGGCTGGATCTGCGGCGGGGCCTGGAGATGTCATATCCGGGGCACGGGTTTCCTGGTCGGGACCTGGAGTTGATGACGGTGTCGTAGGTGTGAAGTCGACTGAACGTGATGGAGCCTCTGGAGTTTCGGTGGTGGCAACCATCACTTTAGGTCCTACTTCACCCCTGGACTTCGGATTTTCTTCGGGGGTAACTGGTATATCCGGCTGGACAGGTAGCGGACGAGGACAAGCGTATATTGTTCTTCTTTGGAGTCGGACAGGCATGTAGAATAATCGGAACTGGCTCTCAAACTCGGACCAGGTATTCCAATAATATTTGTTGTTCCGATACCAATCTAAAACTTTCCCTTCCAGCAGTAGCGGTAGGACTGGTAGAAGAGAATCTGGCGGGAACTGGTACTGTTGGACGATTTCTTCGAGCCTCACCAGGAAAGGGGCAGGATCACCCAAACCGTCGAATCTGACACCCCATTGGTGGACGACGTCACACACTCGCGGTACCAGCGGATTGGAAGGTGGTGCGGTCCATGGGTCTGTCATCACAGGATGGTATTCCTGCATGTCGACGGTTTCCTGGTTTCAAACAAAAAGAAATAATACCTGGATACCTGGTGAACGGTTCGGTTCTGGAGTTGCGGTTGGTTCTGGGCTTCTTCACATCGGTCCCTGGATCTTCATACAGGTCCCTGCTCGGGCGCCATGCGACGACCTACCCCCCTAGCTTATGGAGAGGAGGTCGCCACAAAATTTATTTGGGTCAGGTAGTAGCTCGGAGTACCCAGGGTTCGTCGGACTTTGAAAAATAACACCTAAAGATCTAAATAACAAGTTTATTTACAGAATATTTACACTGAACGGATTATAGGTAGAACTGATTATAAAAATTAACAAAAGCATGAAAAAAAAATAATATGTTAATATGTACAATTAATAAAGAATTAAACTAATTTTTAATAAATTATTGGAGTCCG
>CAUJBB010000078.1:17500-20387 GCA_963082805.1 Hemicrepidius hirtus
TATGTATGTATGTAGGTATGTAGGTATGTATGCATGTATGTATGTATGTAGGTATGTACGTATGTATGTATGTAGGTATGTAGGTATGTATGTATGTAGGTATGTAGGTATGTATGTATGTAGGTATGTAGGTATGTATGTATGTAGGTATGTAGGTATGTATGTATGTAGGTATGTAGGTATGTATGTATGTAGGTATGTAGGTATGTATGTATGTAGGTATGTAGGTATGTATGTATGTAGGTATGTAGGTATGTAGGTATGTAGGTATGTATGTATGTAGGTATGTAGGTATGTATGTATTTAGGTATGTAGGTATGTATGTATGTAGGTATGTAGGTATGTATGTATGTAGGTATGTAGGTATGTATGTATGTAGGTATGTAGGTATGTATGTATGTAGGTATGTAGGTATGTATGTATGTAGGTATGTAGGTATGTATGTATGTAGGTATGTAGTATGTATGTAGGTATGTAGGTATGTATGTATGTAGGTATGTAGGTATGTATGTATGTAGGTATGTAGGTATGTAGGTATGTAGGTATGTAGGTATGTAGGTGTGTAGGTATGTAGGTATGTAGGTATGTAGGTATGTAGGTATGTAGGTATGTAGGTATGTAGGTATGTAGGTATGTAGGTATGTAGGTATGTAGGTATGTAGGTATGTAGGTATGTAGGTATGTAGGTATGTAGGTATGTAGGTATGTAGGTATGTAGGTATGTAGGTATGTAGGTATGTAGGTATGTATGTATGTAGGTATGTAGGTATGTATGTATGTAGGTATGTAGGTATGTATGTATGTAGGTATGTAGGTATGTATGTATGTAGGTATGTAGGTATGTATGTATGTAGGTATGTATGTATGTATGTAGGTATCTAGATATGGATGTATGTAGGTATGTAGGTATGTATGTATGTAGGTATGTAGGTATGTATGTATGTTGGTATGTAGGTATGTATGTTTGTAGGTATGTAGGTATGTATGTATGTAGGTATGTAGGTATGTATGTATGTAGGTATGTAGGTATGTATGTATGTAGGTATGTAGGTATGTATGTATGTAGGTATGTAGGTATGTATGTATGTAGGTATGTAGGTATGTATGTATGTAGGTATGTAGGTATGTATGTATGTAGTTATGTAGATATGTATGTATGTAGGTATGTAGGTATGTATGTATGTAGGTATGTAGGTATGTATGTATGTAGGTATGTAGGTATGTATGTATGTAGGTATGTAGGTATGTATGTATGTAGGTATGTAGGTATGTATGTATGTAGGTATGTAGGTATGTATGTATGTAGGTATGTAGGTATGTATGTATGTAGGTATGTAGGTATGTATGTATGTAGGTATGTATGTAGGTATGTAGGTATGTATGTATGTAGGTATGTAGGTATGTATGTATGTAGGTATGTAGGTATGTAGGTATGTAGGTATGTAGGTATGTAGGTATGTAGGTATGTAGGTATGTATGTATGTAGGTATGTAGGTATGTATGTATGTAGGTATGTAGGTATGTATGTATGTTGGTATGTAGGTATGTATGTATGTAGGTATGTAGATATGTATGTATGTAGGTATGTAGGTATGTATGTATGTAGGTATGTAGGTATGTATGTATGTAGGTATGTAGGTATGTATGTATGTAGGTATGTAGGTATGTATGTATGTAGGTATGTAGGTATGTATGTATGTAGGTATGTAGGTATGTAGGTATGTAGGTATGTAGGTATGTAGGTATGTAGGTATGTAGGTATGTAGGTATGTAGGTATGTAAGTATGTAGGTATGTAGGTATGTAGGTATGTAGGTATGTATGTATGTAGGTATGTAGGTATGTATGTATGTAGGTATGTAGGTATGTATGCATGTATGTATGTATGTAGGTATGTACGTATGTATGTATGTAGGTATGTAGGTATGTATGTATGTAGGTATGTAGGTATGTATGTATGTAGGTATGTAGGTATGTATGTATGTAGGTATGTAGGTATGTATGTATGTAGGTATGTAGGTATGTATGTATGTAGGTATGTAGGTATGTATGTATGTAGGTATGTAGGTATGTATGTTTGTAGGTTTGTAGGTATGTAGGTATGTAGGTATGTAGGTATGTATGTATGTAGGTATGTAGGTATGTATGTATTTAGGTATGTAGGTATGTATGTATGTAGGTATGTAGGTATGTATGTATGTAGGTATGTAGGTATGTATGTATGTAGGTATGTAGGTATGTATGTATGTAGGTATGTAGGTATGTATGTATGTAGGTATGTAGGTATGTATGTATGTAGGTATGTAGTATGTATGTAGGTATGTAGGTATGTATGTATGTAGGTATGTAGGTATGTATGTATGTAGGTATGTAGGTATGTAGGTATGTAGGTATGTAGGTATGTAGGTGTGTAGGTATGTAGGTATGTAGGTATGTAGGTATGTAGGTATGTAGGTATGTAGGTATGTAGGTATGTAGGTATGTAGGTATGTAGGTATGTAGGTATGTAGGTATGTAGGTATGTAGGTATGTAGGTATGTAGGTATGTAGGTATGTAGGTATGTAGGTATGTAGGTATGTAGGTATGTAGGTATGTAGGTATGTAGGTATGTAGGTATGTAGGTATGTATGTATGTAGGTATGTAGGTATGTATGTCTGTAGGTATGTAGGTATGTATGTATGTAGGTATGTAGGTATGTATGTATGTAGGTATGTAGGTATGTATGTATGTAGGTATGTAGGTATGTCTGTATGTAGGTATGTAGGTATGTATGTATGTAGGTATGTATGTATGTAGGTATGTAGGTATGTAGGTATGTATGTATGTAGGTATGTAGTATGTATGTAGGTATGTAGGTATGTATGTATGTAGGTATGTAGGTATGTA
>CAUJBB010000079.1:7500-13722 GCA_963082805.1 Hemicrepidius hirtus
AAATTAATTTCATTTCATAACCTGTTCTTTTGGTCATCAGTGAAGTGTGGCTATTTTCCTTTCCGTAAGTAATTTCAAATTTACGTTCTGACCTGAAACCTCCGACCTGTTTTCCGCTCCCGAATCCGATCCTAGTTAGCATAGTTTATCCTGGTGGACCGTATGTGGCATCATACAAGACGGCTTTCATCAGGTAAGCTTCCCCAAGGTAGGGCATATGTGCTTGCAACAAGTGAACTACCTTGTTTAAATCCCCAATTCGTTATTCCGAGTAATGTTTTGCTTTTATGAGTGACAATTTCGTAACACGTAGAACAAAACACTAATTACTCAGTTCCGAATCAGCCCTACGGAGTTTTACCCTATATGTGACCATAATACGTAACAAGTAGGGTGAAACACACGTAAATTACCGATAACCTTGTCCTTCGACCTGGGTCAGAACTGAGTTGGGTTCTTCAAACCACCCAGTAACATAATTTCAGTTTATTTACCTTTTGTACGACCTTGTATTTGATTTAAGTCAAGTAATTTCACCGATCGCCGTAGTAGATTTTGTTTTGAGACTTACCTGGCCACACTGTCACTAAATCACCTTATTTTTGCACAACTTAGCCTGTTGGCTTGTCACAATAGTTTTTGATTTAAACAAACCCCATATTTTACAAATCCAGTTTTGTTTGCTTTCCGCCATGTTGGTTTTATAACGTACAACAAAGTAATTTATTTAAGATAGCTTAACAGAGGCGACCCCTCTGGTCGTTCTCTACAACCCGTTGTTTTATCAATACAGATCCCTGTAATTTTCCGATTCTAGACCAGAGCCGGCCGTAAATAATTTATTCAAAATTGATTAAATTTTATTAAATTGTACATATCATTATTTTTGCATACATTTGTTAATTTTTATTATTAGTTACATAAATAAACCGTTCATTTTATTAATTTTTAGTCACGTGAACCAGTGTTCAAACCTCCTGTAAATATTCTGTAAATAAACTTGTTCTTTAGATTTCATAGGTTTTATTTTCAAAGTCCGACGAACCCTGGGTACTCCGAGCTACTCCCTGGCACAAATAAATTCTGTGGCGACCTCCTCTCCACAAGCTAGGGGGGTAGGTCGTTGCAATGTATGTATGTATGTATGTATGTATGTATGTATGTATGTATGTATGTATGTATGTATGTATGTATGTATGTATGTATGTATGTATGTATGTATGTATGTATGTATGTATGTATGTATGTATGTATGTATGTATGTATGTATGTATGTATGTATGTATGTATGTATGTATGTATGTATGTATGTATGTATGTATGTATGTATGTATGTATGTATGTATGTATGTATGTATGTATGTATGTATGTATGTATGTATGTATGTATGTATGTATGTATGTATGTATGTATGTATGTATGTATGTATGTATGTATGTATGTATGTATGTATGTATGTATGTATGTATGTATGTATGTATGTATGTATGTATGTATGTATGTATGTATGTATGTATGTATGTATGTATGTATGTATGTATGTATGTATGTATGTATGTATGTATGTATGTATGTATGTATGTATGTATGTATGTATGTATGTATGTATGTATGTATGTATGTATGTATGTATGTATGTATGTATGTATGTATGTATGTATGTATGTATGTATGTATGTATGTATGTATGTATGTATGTATGTATGTATGTATGTATGTATGTATGTATGTATGTATGTATGTATGTATGTATGTATGTATGTATGTATGTATGTATGTATGTATGTATGTATGTATGTATGTATGTATGTATGTATGTATGTATGTATGTATGTATGTATGTATGTATGTATGTATGTATGTATGTATGTATGTATGTATGTATGTATGTATGTATGTATGTATGTATGTATGTATGTATGTATGTATGTATGTATGTATGTATGTATGTATGTATGTATGTATGTATGTATGTATGTATGTATGTATGTATGTATGTATGTATGTATGTATGTATGTATGTATGTATGTATGTATGTATGTATGTATGTATGTATGTATGTATGTATGTATGTATGTATGTATGTATGTATGTATGTATGTATGTATGTATGTATGTATGTATGTATGTATGTATGTATGTATGTATGTATGTATGTATGTATGTATGTATGTATGTATGTATGTATGTATGTATGTATGTATGTATGTATGTATGTATGTATGTATGTATGTATGTATGTATGTATGTATGTATGTATGTATGTATGTATGTATGTATGTATGTATGTATGTATGTATGTATGTAGGTATGTAGGTATGTAGGTAAGTAGGTATGTAGGTATGTAGGTATGTAGGTATGTAGGTATGTAGGTATGTATGTATGTAGGTATGTAGGTATGTATGTATGTAGGTATGTAGGTATGTAGGTATGTAGGTATGTAGGTATGTATGTATGTAGGTATGTAGGTATGTAGGTATGTATGTATGTAGGTATGTATGTATGTAGGTATGTAGGTATGTATGTATGTAGGTATGTAGATATGTATGTATGTAGGTATGTAGGTATGTATGTATGTAGGTATGTAGGTATGTATGTATGTAGGTATGTAGGTATGTATGTATGTAGGTATGTAGGTATGTATGTATGTAGGTATGTAGGTATGTATGTATGTAGGTATGTAGGTATGTATGTATGTAGGTATGTAGGTATGTAGGTATGTAGGTATGTAGGTATGTAGGTATGTAGGTATGTATGTATGTAGGTATGTAGGTATGTATGTATGTAGGTATGTAGGTATGTATGTATGTAGGTATGTAGGTATGTATGTATGTAGGTATGTAGGTATGTAGGTATGTATGTATGTAGGTATGTAGGTAGGTATGTATGTATGTAGGTATGTAGGTATGTAGGTATGTAGGTACGTAGGTACGTAGGTATGTAGGTATGTAGGTATGTAGGTATGTAGGTATGTAGGTATGTAGGTATGTAGGTATGTAGGTATGTAGGTATGTAGGTATGTAGGTATGTAGGTATGTATGTATGTATGTATGTATGTATGTATGTATGTATGTATGTATGTATGTATGTATGTATGTATGTATGTATGTATGTATGTATGTATGTATGTATGTATGTATGTATGTATGTATGTATGTATGTATGTATGTATGTATGTATGTATGTATGTATGTATGTATGTATGTATGTATGTATGTATGTATGTATGTATGTATGTATGTATGTATGTATGTATGTATGTATGTATGTATGTATGTATGTATGTATGTATGTATGTATGTATGTATGTATGTATGTATGTATGTATGTATGTATGTATGTATGTATGTATGTATGTATGTATGTATGTATGTATGTATGTATGTATGTATGTATGTATGTATGTATGTATGTATGTATGTATGTATGTATGTATGTATGTATGTATGTATGTATGTATGTATGTATGTATGTATGTATGTATGTATGTATGTATGTATGTATGTATGTATGTATGTATGTATGTATGTATGTATGTATGTATGTATGTATGTATGTATGTATGTATGTATGTATGTATGTATGTATGTATGTATGTATGTATGTATGTATGTATGTATGTATGTATGTATGTATGTATGTATGTATGTATGTATGTATGTATGTATGTATGTATGTATGTATGTATGTATGTATGTATGTATGTATGTATGTATGTATGTATGTATGTATGTATGTATGTATGTATGTATGTATGTATGTATGTATGTATGTATGTATGTATGTATGTATGTATGTATGTATGTATGTATGTATGTATGTATGTATGTATGTATGTATGTATGTATGTATGTATGTATGTATGTATGTATGTATGTATGTATGTATGTATGTATGTATGTATGTATGTATGTATGTATGTATGTATGTATGTATGTATGTATGTATGTATGTATGTATGTATGTATGTATGTATGTATGTATGTATGTATGTATGTATGTATGTATGTATGTATGTATGTATGTATGTATGTATGTATGTATGTATGTATGTATGTATGTATGTATGTATGTATGTATGTATGTATGTATGTATGTATGTATGTATGTATGTATGTATGTATGTATGTATGTATGTATGTATGTATGTATGTATGTATGTATGTATGTATGTATGTATGTATGTATGTATGTATGTATGTATGTATGTATGTATGTATGTATGTATGTATGTATGTATGTATGTATGTATGTATGTATGTATGTATGTATGTATGTATGTATGTATGTATGTATGTATGTATGTATGTATGTATGTATGTATGTATGTATGTATGTATGTATGTATGTATGTATGTATGTATGTATGTATGTATGTATGTATGTATGTATGTATGTATGTATGTATGTATGTATGTATGTAGGTATGTATGTATGTATGTATGTATGTATGTATGTATGTATGTATGTATGTATGTATGTATGTATGTATGTATGTATGTATGTATGTTAGGTATGTATGTATGTAGGTATGTAGGTATGTAGGTATGTAGGTATGTAGGTATGTAGGTATGTAGGTATGTATGTATGTAGGTATGTAGGTATGTATGTATGTAGGTATGTAGGTATGTAGGTATGTATGTATGTAGGTATGTAGGTATGTATGTATGTAGGTATGTAGGTATGTATGTATGTAGGTATGTAGGTATGTATGTATGTAGGTATGTAGGTATGTATGTATGTATGTAGTATGTAGGTATGTATGTATGTAGGTATGTAGGTATGTATGTATGTAGGTATGTAGGTATGTAGGTATGTAGGTATGTAGGTATGTAGGTATGTATGTATGTAGGTATGTAGGTATGTATGTATGTAGGTATGTAGGTATGTATGTATGTAGGTATGTAGGTATGTATGTATGTAGGTATGTAGGTATGTAGTATGTATGTATGTAGGTATGTAGGTATGTATGTATGTAGGTATGTAGGTATGTATGTATGTAGGTATGTAGGTATGTATGTATGTAGGTATGTAGGTATGTAGGTATGTAGGTATGTAGGTATGTATGTATGTAGGTATGTAGGTATGTAGGTATGTAGGTATGTAGGTATGTAGGTATGTAGTATGTAGGTATGTAGGTATGTAGGTATGTAGGTATGTAGGTATGTAGGTATGTAGGTATGTAGGTATGTATGTATGTAGGTATGTAGGTATGTAGGTATGTAGGTATGTAGGTATGTATGTATGTAGGTATGTAGGTAGGTATGTAGGTATGTATGTATGTAGGTATGTAGGTATGTATGTAGGTATGTATGTATGTAGGTATGTAGGTATGTATGTATGTAGGTATGTAGGTATGTATGTATGTAGGTATGTAGGTATGTATGTATGTAGGTATGTAGGTATGTATGTATGTAGGTATGTAGGTATGTATGTATGTAGGTATGTAGGTATGTATGTATGTAGGTATGTAGGTATGTAGGTATGTAGGTATGTAGGTATGTATGTATGTAGGTATGTAGGTATGTAGGTATGTAGGTATGTAGGTATGTATGTATGTAGGTATGTAGGTATGTATGTATGTAGGTATGTAGGTATGTATGTATGTAGGTATGTAGGTATGTATGTATGTAGGTATGTAGGTATGTATGTATGTAGGTATGTAGGTATGTATGTATGTAGGTATGTAGGTATGTATGTATGTAGGTATGTAGGTATGTATGTATGTAGGTATGTAGGTATGTATGTATGTAGGTATGTAGGTATGTATGTATGTAGGTATGTAGGTATGTATGTATGTAGGTATGTAGGTATGTATGTATGTAGGTATGTAGGTATGTATGTATGTAGGTATGTAGGTATGTATGTATGTAGGTATGTAGGTATGTAGGTATGTAGGTATGTAGGTATGTAGGTATGTAGGTATGTAGGTATGTAGGTATGTAGGTATGTAGGTATGTAGGTATGTAGGTATGTAGGTATGTAGGTATGTATGTATGTAGGTATGTAGGTATGTAGGTATGTAGGTATGTAGGTATGTAGGTATGTAGGTATGTAGGTATGTAGGTATGTATGTATGTAGGTATGTAGGTATGTATGTATGTAGGTATGTAGGTATGTATGTATGTAGGTATGTAGGTATGTATGTATGTATGTAGTATGTAGGTATGTATGTATGTAGGTATGTAGGTATGTATGTATGTAGGTATGTAGGTATGTA
>CAUJBB010000080.1:5000-7500 GCA_963082805.1 Hemicrepidius hirtus
GTATGTAGGTATGTAGGTATGTAGGTATGTAGGTATGTAGGTATGTAGGTATGTAGGTATGTAGGTATGTAGGTATGTAGGTATGTAGGTATGTAGGTATGTAGGTATGTAGGTATGTAGGTATGTAGGTATGTAGGTATGTAGGTATGTAGGTATGTAGGTATGTAGGTATGTAGGTATGTAGGTATGTAGGTATGTAGGTATGTAGGTATGTAGGTATGTAGGTATGTAGGTATGTAGGTATGTAGGTATGTAGGTATGTAGGTATGTAGGTATGTAGGTATGTAGGTATGTAGGTATGTAGGTATGTAGGTATGTAGGTATGTAGGTATGTAGGTATGTAGGTATGTAGGTATGTAGGTATGTAGGTATGTAGGTATGTAGGTATGTAGGTATGTAGGTATGTAGGTATGTAGGTATGTAGGTATGTAGGTATGTAGGTATGTAGGTATGTAGGTATGTAGGTATGTAGGTATGTAGGTATGTAGGTATGTAGGTATGTAGGTATGTAGGTATGTAGGTATGTAGGTATGTAGGTATGTAGGTATGTAGGTATGTAGGTATGTAGGTATGTAGGTATGTAGGTATGTAGGTATGTAGGTATGTAGGTATGTAGGTATGTAGGTATGTAGGTATGTAGGTATGTAGGTATGTAGGTATGTAGGTATGTAGGTATGTAGGTATGTAGGTATGTAGGTATGTAGGTATGTAGGTATGTAGGTATGTAGGTATGTAGGTATGTAGGTATGTAGGTATGTAGGTATGTAGGTATGTAGGTATGTAGGTATGTAGGTATGTAGGTATGTAGGTATGTAGGTATGTAGGTATGTAGGTATGTAGGTATGTAGGTATGTAGGTATGTAGGTATGTAGGTATGTAGGTATGTAGGTATGTAGGTATGTAGGTATGTAGGTATGTAGGTATGTAGGTATGTAGGTATGTAGGTATGTAGGTATGTAGGTATGTAGGTATGTAGGTATGTAGGTATGTAGGTATGTAGGTATGTAGGTATGTAGGTATGTAGGTATGTAGGTATGTAGGTATGTAGGTATGTAGGTATGTAGGTATGTAGGTATGTAGGTATGTAGGTATGTAGGTATGTAGGTATGTAGGTATGTAGGTATGTAGGTATGTAGGTATGTAGGTATGTAGGTATGTAGGTATGTAGGTATGTAGGTATGTAGGTATGTAGGTATGTAGGTATGTAGGTATGTAGGTATGTAGGTATGTAGGTATGTAGGTATGTAGGTATGTAGGTATGTAGGTATGTAGGTATGTAGGTATGTAGGTATGTAGGTATGTAGGTATGTAGGTATGTAGGTATGTAGGTATGTAGGTATGTAGGTATGTAGGTATGTAGGTATGTAGGTATGTAGGTATGTAGGTATGTAGGTATGTAGGTATGTAGGTATGTAGGTATGTAGGTATGTAGGTATGTAGGTATGTAGGTATGTAGGTATGTAGGTATGTAGGTATGTAGGTATGTAGGTATGTAGGTATGTAGGTATGTAGGTATGTAGGTATGTAGGTATGTAGGTATGTAGGTATGTAGGTATGTAGGTATGTAGGTATGTAGGTATGTAGGTATGTAGGTATGTAGGTATGTAGGTATGTATGTATGTATGTATGTAGGTATGTAGGTATGTAGGTATGTATGTAGGTATGTAGGTATGTAGGTATGTAGGTATGTAGGTATGTAGGTATGTAGGTATGTAGGTATGTAGGTATGTAGGTATGTAGGTATGTAGGTATGTAGGTATGTAGGTATGTAGGTATGTAGGTATGTAGGTATGTAGGTATGTAGGTATGTAGGTATGTAGGTATGTAGGTATGTAGGTATGTAGGTATGTAGGTATGTAGGTATGTAGGTATGTAGGTATGTAGGTATGTAGGTATGTAGGTATGTAGGTATGTAGGTATGTAGGTATGTAGGTATGTAGGTATGTAGGTATGTAGGTATGTAGGTATGTAGGTATGTAGGTATGTAGGTATGTAGGTATGTAGGTATGTAGGTATGTAGGTATGTAGGTATGTAGGTATGTAGGTATGTAGGTATGTAGGTATGTAGGTATGTAGGTATGTAGGTATGTAGGTATGTAGGTATGTAGGTATGTAGGTATGTAGGTATGTAGGTATGTAGGTATGTAGGTATGTAGGTATGTAGGTATGTAGGTATGTAGGTATGTAGGTATGTAGGTATGTAGGTATGTAGGTATGTAGGTATGTAGGTATGTAGGTATGTAGGTATGTAGGTATGTAGGTATGTAGGTATGTAGGTATGTAGGTATGTAGGTATGTAGGTATGTAGGTATGTAGGTATGTAGGTATGTAGGTATGTAGGTATGTAGGTATGTAGGTATGTAGGTATGTAGGTATGTAGGTATGTAGGTATGTAGGTATGTAGGTATGTAGGTATGTAGGTATGTAGGTATGTAGGTATGTAGGTATGTAGGTATGTAGGTATGTAGGTATGTAGGTATGTAGGTATGTAGGTATGTAG
>CAUJBB010000081.1:0-24689 GCA_963082805.1 Hemicrepidius hirtus
GTATGTAGGTATGTATGTATGTAGGTATGTAGGTATGTAGGTATGTAGGTATGTAGGTATGTAGGTATGTAGGCATGTAGGTATGTAGGTATGTAGGTATGTAGGTAGGTATGTATGTAGGTATGTATGTATGTAGGTATGTAGGTATGTAGGTATGTAGGTATGTAGGTATGTAGGTATGTAGGTATGTAGGTATGTATGTATGTAGGTATATAGGTATTTAGGTATGTAGGTATGTAGGTATGTAGGTATGTAGGCATGTAGGTATGTAGGTATGTAGGTATGTAGGTATGTAGGTATGTAGGTATGTAGGCATGTAGGTATGTAGGTATGTAGGCATGTAGGTATGTAGGTATGTAGGCATGTAGGTATGTAGGTATGTAGGCATGTAGGTATGTAGGTATGTAGGTATGTAGGTATGTAGGTAGGTAGGTATGTAGGTATGTAGGTATGTAGGTATGTAGGTATGTAGGTATGTAGGTATGTAGGTATGTAGGTATGTAGGTATGTAGGTATGTAGGTATGTAGGTATGTAGGTATGTAGGTATGTAGGTATGTAGGTATGTAGGTATGTAGGTATGTAGGTATGTAGGTATGTAGTAGTATGTAGGTATGTAGGTATGTAGGTATGTAGGTATGTAGGTATGTAGGTATGTAGGTATGTAGGTATGTAGGTATGTAGGTATGTAGGTATGTAGGCATGTAGGTATGTAGGTATGTAGGTATGTAGGTATGTAGGTATGTAGGTATGTAGGTATGTAGGTATGTAGGTATGTAGGTATGTAGGTATGTAGGTATGTAGGTATGTAGGTATGTAGGTATGTAGGTATGTAGGTATGTAGTATGTAGGTATGTAGGTATGTAGGTATGTAGGTATGTAGGTATGTAGGTATGTAGGTATGTAGGTATGTAGGTATGTAGGTATGTAGGTATGTAGGTATGTAGGTATGTAGGTATGTAGGTATGTAGGTATGTAGGTATGTAGGTATGTAGGTATGTAGGTATGTAGGTATGTAGGTATGTAGGTATGTAGGTATGTAGGCATGTAGGTATGTAGGTATGTAGGTATGTAGGTATGTAGGTAGTATGTATGTAGGTATGTAGGTATTTATGTATGTAGGTATGTAGGTATGTATGTATGAGGTATGTAGGTATGTATGTATGTAGGTATGTAGGTATGTAGGTATGTAGGTATGTAGGTATGTAGGTATGTAGGTATGTAGGTATGTAGGTATGTAGGTATGTAGGTATGTAGGTATGTATGTATGTAGGTATGTAGGTATGTATGCATGTAGGTATGTAGGTATGTATGTATGTAGGTATGTAGGTATGTATGTATGTATGTATGTAGGTATGTAGGTATGTATGTATGTAGGTATATAGGTATCTAGGTATGTAGGTATGTAGGTATGTAGGCATGTAGGTATGTAGGTATGTAGGTATGTAGGTATTAGGTATGTAGGTATGTAGGTATGTAGGTATGTAGGTATGTAGGTATGTAGGTATGTAGGTATGTAGGTATGTAGGTATGTAGGTATGTAGGTATGTAGGTATGTAGGTATGTAGGTATGTAGGTATGTAGGTATGTAGGTATGTAGGTATGTAGGTATGTAGGTATGTAGGTATGTAGGTATGTAGGTATGTAGGTATGTAGGTATGTAGGTATGTAGGTATGTAGGTATGTAGGTATGTAGGTATGTAGGTATGTAGGTATGTAGGTATGTAGGTATGTAGGTATGTAGGTATGTAGGTATGTATGTATGTAGGTATGTAGGTATGTATGTAGGTAGGTATGTAGGTATGTATGTATGTAGGTATGTAGGTATGTAGGTATGTAGGTATGTAGGTATGTAGGTATGTTGGCATGTAGGTATGTAGGTATGTAGGTATATAGGTAGGTATGTATGTAGGTATGTAGGTATGTAGGTATGTAGGCATGTAGGTATGTAGGTATGTAGGCATGTAGGTATGTAGGTATGTAGGTATGTAGGTATGTAGGTATGTAGGTATGTAGGTATGTAGGTATGTAGGTATGTAGGTATGTAGGCATGTAGGTATGTAGGCATGTAGGTATGTAGGTATGTAGGCATGTAGGTATGTAGGTATGTAGGTATGTAGGTATGTAGGTATGTAGGTATGTAGGTATGTAGGTATGTAGGTATGTAGGTATGTAGGTATGTAGGTATGTAGGTATGTAGGTATGTAGGTATGTAGGTATGTAGGTATGTAGGTATGTAGGTATGTAGGTATGTAGGTATGTAGGTATGTAGGTATGTAGGTATGTAGGTATGTAGGTATGTAGGTATGTATGTATGTATGTATGTAGGTATGTAGGTATGTAGGTATGTAGGTATGTAGGTATGTAGGTATGTAGGTATGTAGGTATGTAGGTATGTAGGTATGTAGGTATGTAGGTATGTAGGTATGTAGGTATGTAGGTATGTAGGTATGTAGGTATGTAGGTATGTAGGTATGTAGGTATGTAGGTATGTAGGTATGTAGGTATGTAGGTATGTAGGTATGTAGGTATGTAGGTATGTAGGTATGTAGGTATGTAGGTATGTAGGTATGTAGGTATGTAGGTATGTAGGTATGTAGGTATGTAGGTATGTATGTATGTAGGTATGTAGGTATGTATGTAGGTAGGTATGTAGGTATGTATGTATGTAGGTATGTAGGTATGTAGGTATGTAGGTATGTAGGTATGTAGGTATGTAGGTATGTAGGTATGTAGGTATGTAGGTATGTAGGTATGTATGTATGTAGGTATGTAGGTATGTATGTATGTAGGTATGTAGGTATGTAGGTATGTAGGTATGTAGGTATGTATGTATGTAGGTATGTAGGTATGTATGTATGTAGGTATGTAGGTATGTAGGCATGTAGGTATGTAGGTATGTAGGCATGTAGGTATGTAGGTATGTAGGTATGTAGGTATGTAGGTAGGTATGTATGTAGGTATGTAGGTATTTATGTATGTAGGTATGTAGGTATGTATGTATGTAGGTATGTAGGTATGTATGTATGTAGGTATGTAGGTATGTAGGTATGTAGGTATGTAGGTATGTAGGTATGTAGGTATGTAGGTATGTAGGTATGTAGGTATGTAGGTATGTATGTATGTAGGTATGTAGGTATGTATGTATGTAGGTATGTAGGTATGTATGTATGTAGGTATGTAGGTATGTATGTATGTATGTATGTAGGTATGTAGGTATGTATGTATGTAGGTATAGTATCTAGGTATGTAGGTATGTAGGTATGTAGGCATGTAGGTATGTAGGTATGTAGGTATGTAGGTATGTAGGTATGTAGGTATGTAGGTATGTAGGTATGTAGGTATGTAGGTATGTAGGTATGTAGGTATGTAGGTATGTAGGTATGTAGGTATGTAGGTATGTAGGTATGTAGGTATGTAGGTATGTAGGTATGTAGGTATGTAGGTATGTAGGTATGTAGGTATGTAGGTATGTAGGTATGTAGGTATGTAGGTATGTAGGTATGTAGGTATGTAGGTATGTAGGTATGTAGGTATGTAGGTATGTAGGTATGTAGGTATGTAGGTATGTAGGTATGTAGGTATGTAGGTATGTAGGTATGTAGGTATGTATGTATGTAGGTATGTAGGTATGTATGTAGGTAGGTATGTAGGTATGTATGTATGTAGGTATGTAGGTATGTAGGTATGTAGGTATGTAGGTATGTAGGTATGTTGGCATGTAGGTATGTAGGTATGTAGGTATATAGGTAGGTAGTATGTAGGTATGTAGGTATGTAGGTATGTAGGCATGTAGGTATGTAGGTATGTAGGCATGTAGGTATGTAGGTATGTAGGTATGTAGGTATGTAGGTATGTAGGTATGTAGGTATGTAGGTATGTAGGTATGTAGGTATGTAGGCATGTAGGTATGTAGGCATGTAGGTATGTAGGTATGTAGGCATGTAGGTATGTAGGTATGTAGGTATGTAGGTATGTAGGTATGTAGGTATGTAGGTATGTAGGTATGTAGGTATGTAGGTATGTAGGTATGTAGGTATGTAGGTATGTAGGTATGTAGGTATGTAGGTATGTAGGTATGTAGGTATGTAGGTATGTAGGTATGTAGGTATGTAGGTATGTAGGTATGTAGGTATGTAGGTATGTAGGTATGTAGGTATGTATGTATGATGTATGTAGGTATGTAGGTATGTAGGCATGTAGGTATGTATGTATGTATGTATGTAGGTATGTAGGTATGTAGGCATGTAGGTATGTAGGTATGTAGGCATGTAGGTATGTAGGTATGTAGGTATGTAGGTATGTATGTATGTATGTATGTAGGTATGTAGGTATGTAGGCATGTAGGTATGTAGGTATGTAGGTATGTAGGTATGTAGGTATGTAGGTATGTAGGTATGTAGGCATGTAGGTATGTAGGTATGTAGGCATGTAGGTATGTAGGTATGTAGGCATGTAGGTATGTAGGTATGTAGCATGTAGGTATGTAGGTATGTAGGCATGTAGGTATGTAGGTATGTAGGCATGTAGGTATGTAGGTATGTAGGTATGTAGGTATGTAGGTATGTAGGTATGTAGGTATGTAGGTATGTAGGTATGTAGGTATGTAGGTATGTAGGTATGTAGGTATGTAGGTATGTAGGTATGTAGGTATGTAGGTATGTAGGTATGTAGGTATGTAGGTATGTAGGTATGTAGGTATGTAGGTATGTAGGTATGTAGGTATGTAGGTATGTAGGTATGTAGGTATGTAGGTATGTAGGTATGTAGGTATGTAGGTATGTAGGTATGTAGGTATGTAGGCATGTAGGTATGTATGTATGTATGTATGTAGGTATGTAGGTATGTAGGCATGTAGGTATGTAGGTATGTAGGCATGTAGGTATGTAGGTATGTAGGTATGTAGGTATGTATGTATGTATGTATGTAGGTATGTAGGTATGTAGGCATGTAGGTATGTAGGTATGTAGGCATGTAGGTATGTAGGTATGTAGGTATGTAGGTATGTAGGTATGTAGGTATGTAGGTATGTAGGTATGTAGGCATGTAGGTATGTAGGTATGTAGGCATGTAGGTATGTAGGTATGTAGGCATGTAGGTATGTAGGTATGTAGGCATGTAGGTATGTAGGTATGTAGGCATGTAGGTATGTAGGTATGTAGGCATGTAGGTATGTAGGTATGTAGGTATGTAGGTATGTAGGTATGTAGGTATGTAGGTATGTAGGTATGTAGGTATGTAGGTATGTAGATATGTAGGTATGTAGGTATGTAGGTATGTAGGTATGTAGGTATGTAGGTATGTAGGTATGTAGGTATGTAGGTATGTAGGTATGTAGGTATGTTGGTATGTAGGCATGTAGGTATGTAGGCATGTAGGTATGTAGGTATGTAGGCATGTAGGTATGTAGGTATGTAGGTATGTAGGTATGTAGGTATGTAGGTATGTAGGTATGTAGGTATGTAGGTATGTAGGTATGTAGGTATGTAGGTATGTAGGTATGTAGGTATGTAGGTATGTAAGTATGTAGGTATGTAGGTATGTAGGTATGTAGGTATGTAGGTATGTAGGTATGTAGGTATGTAGGTATGTATGTATGTAGGTATGTAGGTATGTATGTATGTAGGTATGTGGGTATGTATGTATGTAGGTATGTAGGTATGTATGTATGTAGGTGTGTAGGTATGTATGTATGTAGGTATGTAGGTATGTATGTATGTAGGTATGTAGGTATGTATGTATGTAGGTATGTAGGTATGTATGTATGTAGGTATGTAGGTATGTAGGTATGTAGGTATGTAGGCATGTAGGTATGTAGGTAGGTATGTATGTAGGTATGTATGTATGTAGGTATGTAGGTATGTAGGTATGTAGGTATGTAGGTATGTAGGTATGTATGTATGTAGGTATGTATGTATGTAGGTATGTAGGTATGTAGGTATGTATGTATGTAGGTATGTAGGTATGTATGTATGTAGGTATGTAGGTATGTAGGTATGTAGGTATGTAGGTATGTAGGTATGTAGGTATGTAGGTATGTAGGTATGTAGGTATGTAGGTATGTAGGTATGTAGGTATGTAGGTATGTAGGTATGTAGGTATGTAGGCATGTAGGTACGTAGGTATGTAGGTATGTAGGTATGTAGGTATGTAGGTATGTAGGTATGTAGGTATGTAGGTATGTAGGTATGTAGGCATGTAGGTATGTAGGTATGTAGGTATGTAGGTATGTAGGTATGTAGGCATGTAGGTATGTAGGTATGTAGGCATGTAGGTATGTAGGTATGTAGGTATGTAGGTATGTAGGTATGTAGGTATGTAGGTATGTAGGTATGTAGGTATGTAGGTATGTAGGTATGTAGGTATGTAGGTATGTAGGTATGTAGGCATGTAGGTATGTAGGTATGTAGGCATGTAGGTATGTAGGTATGTAGGTATGTAAGTATGTAGGTATGTAGGTATGTAGGTATGTAGGTATGTAGGTATGTAGGTATGTAGGTAGTAGTATGTAGGCATGTAGGTATGTAGGTATGTAGGCATGTAGGTATGTAGGTATGTAGGCATGTAGGTATGTAGGTATGTAGGCATGTAGGTATGTAGGTATGTAGGTATGTAGGTATGTAGGTAGGTATGTATGTAGGTATGTAGGTATGTAGGTATGTAGGTATGTAGGCATGTAGGTATGTAGGTATGTAGGCATGTAGGTATGTAGGTATGTAGGCATGTAGGTATGTAGGTATGTAGGCATGTAGGTATGTAGGTATGTAGGTATGTAGGTAGGTATGTATGTAGGTATGTAGGTATGTATGTATGTAGGTATGTAGGTATGTATGTATGTAGGTATGTAGGTATGTATGTATGTAGGTATGTAGGTATGTAGGTATGTAGGTATGTATGTATGTAGGTATGTAGGTATGTATGTATGTAGGTATGTAGGTATGTAGGTATGTAGGTATGTAGGTATGTAGGTATGTAGGTATGTATGTATGTAGGTATGTAGGTATGTATGTATGTAGGTATGTAGGTATGTATGTATGTAGGTATGTAGGTATGTATGTATGTAGGTATGTAGGTATGTAGGTATGTAGGTATGTAGGTATGTAGGTATGTAGGTATGTAGGTATGTAGGTATGTATGTATGTAGGTATGTAGGTATGTATGTATGTAGGTATGTAGGTATGTATGTATGTAGGTATGTAGGTATGTAAGTATGTAGGTATGTAGGTATGTAGGTATGTAGGTATGTAGGTATGTAGGTATGTAGGTATGTAGGTATGTAGGTATGTAGGTATGTAGGTATGTAGGTATGTAGGTATGTAGGTATGTAAGTATGTAGGTATGTAGGTATGTAGGTATGTAGGTATGTAGGTATGTAGGTATGTAGGTATGTAGGTATGTAGGTATGTAGGTATGTAGGTATGTATGTATGTAGGTATGTAGGTATGTATGTATGTAGGTATGTAGGTATGTATGTATGTAGGTATGTAGGTATGTAAGTATGTAGGTATGTAGGTATGTAGGTATGTAGGTATGTAGGTATGTAGGTATGTAGGTATGTAGGTATGTAGGTATGTAGGTATGTAGGTATGTAGGTATGTAGGTATGTAGGTATGTAGGTATGTAGGTATGTAAGTATGTAGGTATGTAGGTATGTAGGTATGTAGGTATGTAGGTATGTAGGTATGTAGGTATGTAGGTATGTAGGTATATAGGCATGTAGGTATGTAGGTATGTAGGCATGTAGGTATGTAGGTATGTAGGTATGTAGGTATGTAGGTATGTAGGTATGTAGGTATGTAGGTATGTAGGTATGTAGGTATGTAGGTATGTAGGTATGTAGGCATGTAGGTATGTAGGTATGTAGGCATGTAGGTATGTAGGTATGTAGGCATGTAGGTATGTAGGTATGTAGGCATGTAGGTATGTAGGTATGTAGGTATGTAGGTATGTAGGTAGGTATGTATGTAGGTATGTAGGTATGTATGTATGTAGGTATGTAGGTATGTATGTATGTAGGTATGTAGGTATGTATGTATGTAGGTATGTAGGTATGTAGGTATGTAGGTATGTAGGTATGTAGGTATGTAGGTATGTATGTATGTAGGTATGTAGGTATGTATGTATGTAGGTATGTAGGTATGTATGTATGTAGGTATGTAGGTAAGTATGTATGTAGGTATGTAGGCATGTATGTATGTAGGTATGTAGGTATGCAGGTATGTATGTATGTAGGTATGTAGGTATGTAGGTATGTAGGTATGTAGGTATGTAGGTATGTAGGTATGTAGGTATGTAGGTATGTAGGTATGTAGGTATGTAGGTATGTAGGTATGTAGGTATGTAGGTATGTAGGTATGTAGGTATGTAGGTATGTATGCATGTAGGTATGTATGTATGTAGGTATGTAGGTATGTATGTATGTAGGTATGTAGGTATGTATGTATGTAGGTATGTAGGAATGTTTGTATGTAGGTATGTAGGTATGTATGTATGTAGGTATGTAGGTATGTATGTATGTAGTTATGTAGGTATGTAGGTATGTAGGTATGTAGGTATGTAGGTATGTAGGTATGTAGGTATGTAGGTATGTAGGTATGTAGGTGCGTAGGTATGTAGGTATGTAGGTATGTAGGTATGTAGGTATGTAGGTATGTAGGTATGTAGGTATGTAGGTATGTAGGTATGTATGTATGTAGGTATGTAGGTATGTATGTATGTAGGTATGTAGGCATGTAGGTATGTAGGTATGTATGCATGTAGGTATGTAGGTATGTAGGCATGTAGGTATGTAGGTATGTAGGTATGTAGGTAGGTATGTATGTAGGTATGTAGGTATGTATGTATGTAGGTATGTAGGTATGTATGTATGTAGGTATGTAGGTATGTATGTATGTAGGTATGTAGGTATGTAGGTATGTAGGCATGTAGGTATGTAGGCATGTAGGTATGTAGGTATGTAGGTATGTAGGCATGTAGGTATGTAGGTATGTAGGTATGTAGGTATGTAGGTATGTAGGTATGTAGGTATGTAGGCATGTATGTATGTAGGTATGTAGGTATGTAGGTATGTAGGTATGTAGGTATGTAGGTATGTAGGTATGTAGGTATGTAGGTATGTAGGTATGTAGGTATGTAGGTATGTAGGTATGTAGGCATGTAGGTATGTAGGTATGTAGGCATGTAGGTATGTAGGTATGTAGGTATGTAGGTATGTAGGTATGTAGGTATGTAGGTATGTAGGTATGTAGGTATGTAGGTATGTAGGTATGTAGGTATGTAGGTATGTAGGTATGTAGGTATGTAGGTATGTAGGTATGTAGGTATGTAGGTATGTAGGTATGTAGGTATGTAGGTATGTAGGTATGTAGGTATGTAGGTATGTAGGTATGTAGGTATGTAGGTATGTAGGTATGTAGGTATGTAGGTATGTAGGTATGTAGGTATGTAGGTATGTAGGTATGTAGGTATGTAGGTATGTAGGTATGTAGTTATGTAGGTATGTAGGTATGTAGGTATGTAGGTATGTAGGTATGTAGGTATGTAGGTATGTAGGTATGTAGGTATGTATGTATGTAGGTATGTAGGTATGTATGTATGTAGGTATGTAGGTATGTATGTATGTAGGTATGTAGGTATGTAGGTATGTAGGTATGTAGGTATGTAGGTATGTAGGTATATAGGCATGTAGGTATGTAGGTATGTAGGCATGTAGGTATGTAGGTATGTAGGTATGTAGGTATGTAGGTATGTAGGTATGTAGGTATGTAGGTATGTAGGTATGTAGGTATGTAGGCATGTAGGTATGTAGGTATGTAGGCATGTAGGTATGTAGGTATGTAGGTATGTAGGTATGTAGGTAGGTATGTATGTAGGTATGTAGGTATGTATGTATGTAGGTATGTAGGTATGTATGTATGTAGGTATGTAGGTATGTATGTATGTAGGTATGTAGGTATGTAGGCATGTAGGTATGTAGGTAGGTATGTATGTAGGTATGTAGGTATGTATGTATGTAGGTATGTAGGTATGTATGTATGTAGGTATGTAGGTATGTATGTATGTAGGTATGTAGGTATGTATGTATGTAGGTATGTAGGTATGTATGTATGTAGGTATGTAGGTATGTAGGCATGTAGGTATGTAGGTATGTAGGTATGTAGGTATGTAGGTATGTAGGTATGTAGGTATGTAGTCATGTATGTATGTAGGTATGTAGGTATGTATGTATGTAGGTATGTAGGTATGTAGGTATGTAGGTATGTAGGTATGTAGGCATGTAGGTATGTAGGTAGGTATGTTTGTAGGTATGTATGTATGTAGGTATGTAGGTATGTAGGTATGTAGGTATGTAGGTATGTATGTATGTAGGTATGTATGTATGTAGGTATGTAGGTATGTAGGTATGTATCTATGTAGGTATGTAGGTATGTATGTATGTAGGTATGTAGGTATGTAGGTATGTAGGTATGTAGGTATGTAGGTATGTAGGTATGTAGGTATGTAGGTTTGTAGGTATGTAGGTATGTAGGTATGTAGGTATGTAGGTATGTAGGTATGTAGGCATGTAGGTATGTAGGTATGTAGGCATGTAGGTATGTAGGTATGTAGGTATGTAGGTATGTAGGTATGTAGGTATGTAGGTATGTAGGTATGTAGGTATGTAGGTATGTAGGTATGTAGGTATGTAGGTATGTATGTATGTATGTATGTAGGTATGTAGGTATGTAGGTATGTATGTATGTATGTATGTAGGTATGTAGGTATGTAGGCATGTAGGTATGTAGGTATGTAGGCATGTAGGTATATAGGTATGTAGGTATGTAGGTATGTAGGTATGTAGGTATGTAGGCATGTAGGTATGTAGGTATGTAGGCATGTAGGTATGTAGGTATGTAGGCTTGTAGGTATGTAGGTATGTAGGCATGTAGGTATGTAGGTATGTAGGTATGTAGGTATGTAGGTATGTAGGTATGTAGGTATGTAGGTATGTAGGTATGTAGGTATGTAGGTATGTAGGTATGTAGGTATGTAGGTATGTAGGTATGTAGGTATGTAGGTATGTAGGTATGTAGGTATGTAGGTATGTAGGTATGTAGGTATGTAGGCATGTAGGTATGTAGGTATGTAGGCATGTAGGTATGTAGGTATGTAGGTATGTAGGTATGTAGGTAGGTATGTATGTAGGTATGTAGGTATGTATGTATGTAGGTATGTAGGTATGTATGTATGTAGGTATGTAGGTATGTATGTATGTAGGTATGTAGGTATGTAGGTATGTAGGTATGTAGGTATGTAGGTATGTAGGTATGTAGGTATGTAGGTATGTAGGTATGTAGGTATGTAGGTATGTAGGTATGTAGGTATGTATGTATGTAGGTATGTAGGTATGTATGTATGTAGGTATGTAGGTATGTATGTATGTAGCTATGTAGGTATGTATGTATGTAGGTATGTAGGTATGTATGTATGTATGTATGTATGTAGGTATGTAGGTATGTATGTATGTAGGTATATAGGTATCTAGGTATGTAGGTATGTAGGTATGTAGGCATGTAGGTATGTAGGTATGTAGGTATGTAGGTATGTAGGTATGTAGGTATGTAGGTATGTAGGTATGTAGGTATGTAGGTATGTAGGTATGTAGGTATGTAGGTATGTAGGTATGTAGGTATGTAGGTATGTAGGTATGTAGGTATGTAGGTATGTAGGTATGTAGGTATGTAGGTATGTAGGTATGTAGGTATGTAGGTATGTAGGTATGTAGGTATGTAGGTATGTAGGTATGTAGGTATGTAGGTATGTAGGTATGTAGGTATGTAGGTATGTAGGTATGTAGGTACGTAGGTATGTATGTATGTAGGTATGTAGGTATGTATGTATGTAGGTATGTAGGTATGTATGTATGTAGGTATGTAGGTATGTAGGTATGTAGGTATGTAGGTATGTAGGTATGTAGGTATGTAGGCATGTAGGTATGTAGGTATGTAGGTATGTAGGTAGGTATGTATGTAGGTATGTATGTATGTATGTATGTAGGTATGTAGGTATGTAGGTATGTAGGTATGTAGGTATGTATGTATGTAGGTATATAGTTATTTAGGTATGTAGGTATGTAGGTATGTAGGTATGTAGGCATGTAGGTATGTAGGTATGTAGGTATGTAGGTATGTAGGTATGTAGGTATGTAGGCATGTAGGTATGTAGGTATGTAGGCATGTAGGTATGTAGGTATGTAGGCATGTAGGTATGTAGGTATGTAGGCATGTAGGTATGTAGGTATGTAGGTATGTAGGTATGTAGGTATGTAGGTATGTAGGTATGTAGGTATGTAGGTATGTAGGTATGTAGGTATGTAGGTATGTAGGTATGTAGGTATGTAGGTATGTAGGTATGTAGGCATGTAGGTATGTAGGTATGTAGGTATGTAGGTAGGTATGTATGTAGGTATGTATGTATGTAGGTATGTAGGTATGTAGGTATGTAGGTATGTAGGTATGTATGTATGTATGTATGTAGGTATGTAGGTATGTAGGCATGTAGGTATGTAGGTATGTAGGCATGTAGGTATGTAGGTATGTAGGTATGTAGGTATGTAGGTATGTAGGTATGTAGGTATGTAGGTATGTATGTATGTATGTATGTAGGTATGTAGGTATGTAGGCATGTAGGTATGTAGGTATGTAGGCATGTAGGTATGTAGTTATGTAGGTATGTAGGTATGTAGGTATGTAGGTATGTAGGCATGTAGGTATGTAGGTATGTAGGTATGTAGGTATGTAGGTATGTAGGTATGTAGCTATGTAGGTATGTAGGTATGTAGGTATGTAGGTATGTAGGTATGTAGGTATGTAGGTATGTAGGTATGTAGGTATGTAGGTATGTAGGCATGTAGGTATGTAGGTATGTAGGTATGTAGGTAGGTATGTATGTAGGTATGTATGTATGTAGGTATGTAGGTATGTAGGTATGTAGGTATGTAGGTATGTATGTATGTATGTATGTAGGTATGTAGGTATGTAGGCATGTAGGTATGTAGGTATGTAGGCATGTAGGTATGTAGGTATGTAGGTATGTAGGTATGTAGGTATGTAGGTATGTAGGCATGTAGGTATGTAGGTATGTAGGCATGTAGGTATGTAGGTATGTAGGTATGTAGGTATGTAGGTATGTAGGTATGTAGGTATGTAGGTATGTAGGTATGTAGGTATGTAGGTATGTAGGTATGTAGGTATGTAGGTATGTAGGTATGTAGGTATGTAGGTATGTAGGTATGTAGGTATGTAGGTATGTAGGTATGTAGGTATGTAGGCATGTAGGTATGTAGGTATGTAGGCATGTAGGTATGTAGGTATGTAGGTATGTAGGTATGTAGGTATGTAGGTATGTAGGTATGTAGGTATGTAGGCATGTAGGTATGTAGGTATGTAGGCATGTAGGTATGTAGGTATGTAGGCATGTAGGTATGTAGGTATGTAGGCATGTAGGTATGTAGGTATGTAGGTATGTAGGTATGTAGGTATGTAGGTATGTAGGTATGTAGGTATGTAGGTATGTAGGTATGTAGGTATATAGGTATGTAGGTATGTAGGTATGTAGGTATGTAGGTATTTAGATATGTAGGTATGTAGGTATGTAGGCATGTAGGTATGTAGGTATGTAGGTATGTAGGTAGGTATGTATGTAGGTATGTATGTATGTAGGTATGTAGGTATGTAGGTATGTAGGTATGTAGGTATGTATGTATGTATGTATGTAGGTATGTAGGTATGTAGGCATGTAGGTATGTAGGTATGTAGGCATGTAGGTATGTAGGTATGTAGGTATGTAGGTATGTAGGTATGTAGGTATGTAGATATGTATGTATGTATGTATGTAGGTATGTAGGTATGTAGGCATGTAGGTATGTAGGTATGTAGGCATGTGGGTATGTAGGTATGTAGGTATGTAGGTATGTAGGTATGTAGGTATGTAGGCATGTAGGTATGTAGGTATGTAGGCATGTAGGTATGTAGGTATGTAGGCATGTAGGTATGTAGGTATGTAGGCATGTAGGTATGTAGGTATGTAGGCATGTAGGTATGTAGGTATGTAGGCATGTAGGTATGTAGGTATGTAGGTATGTAGGTATGTAGGTATGTAGGTATGTAGGCATGTAGGTATGTAGGTATGTAGGCATGTAGGTATGTAGGTATGTAGGCATGTAGGTATGTAGGTATGTAGGCATGTAGGTATGTAGGTATGTAGGCATGTAGGTATGTAGGTATGTAGGTATGTAGGTATGTAGGTATGTAGGTATGTAGGTATGTAGGTATGTAGGTATGTAGGTATGTAGGTATGTAGGTATGTAGGTATGTAGGTATGTAGGTATGTAGGTATGTAGGTATGTAGGTATGTAGGTATGTAGGTATGTAGGTATGTAGGTATGTAGGTATGTAGGTATGTAGGTATGTAGGTATGTAGGTATGTAGGTATGTAGGTATGTAGGTATGTATGTATGTATGTATGTAGGTATGTAGGTATGTAGGCATGTAGGTATGTATGTATGTATGTATGTATGTAGGTATGTAGGTATGTAGGCATGTAGGTATGTAGGTATGTAGGCATGTAGGTATGTAGGTATGTAGGTATGTAGGTATGTAGGTATGTATGTATGTATGTATGTAGGTATGTAGGTATGTAGGCATGTAGGTATGTAGGTATGTAGGTATGTAGGTATGTAGGTATGTAGGTATGTAGGTATGTAGGCATGTAGGTATGTAGGTATGTAGGCATGTAGGTATGTAGGTATGTAGGCATGTAGGTATGTAGGTATGTAGGCATGTAGGTATGTAGGTATGTAGGCATGTAGGTATGTAGGTATGTAGGCATGTAGGTATGTAGGTATGTAGGTATGTAGGTATGTAGGTATGTAGGTATGTAGGTATGTAGGTATGTAGGTATGTAGGTATGTAGGTATGTAGGTATGTAGGTATGTAGGTATGTAGGTATGTAGGTATGTAGGTATGTAGGTATGTAGGTATGTAGGTATGTCGGTATGTAGGTATGTAGGTATGTAGGTATGTAGGTATGTAGGTATGTAGGTATGTAGGTATGTAGGTATGTAGGTATGTAGGTATGTAGGTATGTAGGTATGTAGGTATGTAGGTATGTAGGTATGTGTGTATGTATGTATGTAGGTATGTAGGTATGTAGGCATGTAGGTATGTATGTATGTATGTATGTAGGTATGTAGGTATGTAGGCATGTAGGTATGTAGGTATGTAGGCATGTAGGTATGTAGGTATGTAGGTATGTAGGTATGTATGTATGTATGTATGTAGGTATGTAGGTATGTAGGCATGTAGGTATGTAGGTATGTAGGCATGTAGGTATGTAGGTATGTAGGTATGTAGGTATGTAGGTATGTAGGTATGTAGGTATGTAGGTATGTAGGCATGTAGGTATGTAGGTATGTAGGCATGTAGGTATGTAGGTATGTAGGTATGTAGGTATGTAGGTATGTAGGTATGTAGGTATGTAGGTATGTAGGTATGTAGGTATGTAGATATGTAGGTATGTAGGTGTGTAGGTATGTAGGTATGTAGGTATGTAGGTATGTAGGTATGTAGGTATGTAGGTATGTAGGTATGTTGGTATGTAGGCATGTAGGTATGTAGGCATGTAGGTATGTAGGTATGTAGGCATGTAGGTATGTAGGTATGTAGGTATGTAGGTATGTAGGTATGTAGGTATGTAGGTATGTAGGTATGTAGGTATGTAGGTATGTAGGTATGTAGGTATGTAGGTATGTAAGTATGTAGGTATGTAGGTATGTAGGTATGTAGGTATGTAGGTATGTAGGTATGTAGGTATGTAGGTATGTATGTATGTAGGTATGTAGGTATGTATGTATGTAGGTATGTAGGTATGTATGTATGTAGGTATGTAGGTATGTATGTATGTAGGTGTGTAGGTATGTATGTATGTAGGTATGTAGGTATGTATGTATGTAGGTATGTAGGTATGTATGTATGTAGGTATGTAGGTATGTATGTATGTAGGTATGTAGGTATGTAGGTATGTAGGTATGTAGGCATGTAGGTATGTAGGTAGGTATGTATGTAGGTATGTATGTATGTAGGTATGTAGGTATGTAGGTATGTAGGTATGTAGGTATGTAGGTATGTATGTATGTAGGTATGTATGTATGTAGGTATGTAGGTATGTAGGTATGTATGTATGTAGGTATGTAGGTATGTATGTATGTAGGTATGTAGGTATGTAGGTATGTAGGTATGTAGGTATGTAGGTATGTAGGTATGTAGGTATGTAGGTATGTAGGTATGTAGGTATGTAGGTATGTAGGTATGTAGGTATGTAGGTATGTAGGCATGTAGGTACGTAGGTATGTAGGTATGTAGGTATGTAGGTATGTAGGTATGTAGGTATGTAGGTATGTAGGTATGTAGGCATGTAGGTATGTAGGTATGTAGGTATGTAGGTATGTAGGTATGTAGGCATGTAGGTATGTAGGTATGTAGGCATGTAGGTATGTAGGTATGTAGGTATGTAGGTATGTAGGTATGTAGGTATGTAGGTATGTAGGTATGTAGGTATGTAGGTATGTAGGTATGTAGGTATGTAGGTATGTAGGTATGTAGGTATGTAGGCATGTAGGTATGTAGGTATGTAGGCATGTAGGTATGTAGGTATGTAGGTATGTAAGTATGTAGGTATGTAGGTATGTAGGTATGTAGGTATGTAGGTATGTAGGTATGTAGGTATGTAGGTATGTAGGCATGTAGGTATGTAGGTATGTAGGCATGTAGGTATGTAGGTATGTAGGCATGTAGGTATGTAGGTATGTAGGCATGTAGGTATGTAGGTATGTAGGTATGTAGGTATGTAGGTAGGTATGTATGTAGGTATGTAGGTATGTAGGTATGTAGGTATGTAGGCATGTAGGTATGTAGGTATGTAGGCATGTAGGTATGTAGGTATGTAGGCATGTAGGTATGTAGGTATGTAGGCATGTAGGTATGTAGGTATGTAGGTATGTAGGTATGTAGGTAGGTATGTATGTAGGTATGTAGGTATGTATGTATGTAGGTATGTAGGTATGTATGTATGTAGGTATGTAGGTATGTATGTATGTAGGTATGTAGGTATGTAGGTATGTAGGTATGTATGTATGTAGGTATGTAGGTATGTATGTATGTAGGTATGTAGGTATGTAGGTATGTAGGTATGTAGGTATGTAGGTATGTAGGTATGTAGGTATGTATGTATGTAGGTATGTAGGTATGTATGTATGTAGGTATGTAGGTATGTATGTATGTAGGTATGTAGGTATGTATGTATGTAGGTATGTAGGTATGTAGGTATGTAGGTATGTAGGTATGTAGGTATGTAGGTATGTAGGTATGTAGGTATGTATGTATGTAGGTATGTAGGTATGTATGTATGTAGGTATGTAGGTATGTATGTATGTAGGAATGTAGGTATGTAAGTATGTAGGTATGTAGGTATGTAGGTATGTAGGTATGTAGGTATGTAGGTATGTAGGTATGTAGGTATGTAGGTATGTAGGTATGTAGGTATGTAGGTATGTAGGTATGTAGGTATGTAAGTATGTAGGTATGTAGGTATGTAGGTATGTAGGTATGTAGGTATGTAGGTATGTAGGTATGTAGGTATGTAGGTATGTATGTATGTAGGTATGTAGGTATGTATGTATGTAGGTATGTAGGTATGTATGTATGTAGGTATGTAGGTATGTAAGTATGTAGGTATGTAGGTATGTAGGTATGTAGGTATGTAGGTATGTAGGTATGTAGGTATGTAGGTATGTAGGTATGTAGGTATGTAGGTATGTAGGTATGTAGGTATGTAAGTATGTAGGTATGTAGGTATGTAGGTATGTAGGTATGTATGTATGTAGGTATGTAGGTATGTATGTATGTAGGTATGTAGGTATGTATGTATGTAGGTATGTAGGTATGTAGGTATGTAGGTATGTAGGTATGTAGGTATGTAGGTATGTATGTATGTAGGTATGTAGGTATGTATGTATGTAGGTATGTAGGTATGTATGTATGTAGGTATGTAGGTAAGTATGTATGTAGGTATGTAGGCATGTATGTATGTAGGTATGTAGGTATGTAGGTATGTATGTATGTAGGTATGTAGGTATGTAGGTATGTAGGTATGTAGGTATGTAGGTATGTAGGTATGTAGGTATGTAGGTATGTAGGTATGTAGGTATGTAGGTATGTAGGTATGTAGGTATGTAGGTATGTAGGTATGTAGGTATGTAGGTATGTAGGTATGTAGGTATGTATGCATGTAGGTATGTTGGTATGTAGGCATGTAGGTATGTAGGCATGTAGGTATGTAGGTATGTAGGCATGTAGGTATGTAGGTATGTAGGTATGTAGGTATGTAGGTATGTAGGTATGTAGGTATGTAGGTATGTAGGTATGTAGGTATGTAGGTATGTAGGTATGTAGGTATGTAGGTATGTAGGTATGTAAGTATGTAGGTATGTAGGTATGTAGGTATGTAGGTATGTAGGTATGTAGGTATGTAGGTATGTAGGTATGTATGTATGTAGGTATGTAGGTATGTATGTATGTAGGTATGTAGGTATGTATGTATGTAGGTATGTAGGTATGTATGTATGTAGGTGTGTAGGTATGTATGTATGTAGGTATGTAGGTATGTATGTATGTAGGTATGTAGGTATGTATGTATGTAGGTATGTAGGTATGTATGTATGTAGGTATGTAGGTATGTAGGTATGTAGGTATGTAGGCATGTAGGTATGTAGGTAGGTATGTATGTAGGTATGTATGTATGTAGGTATGTAGGTATGTAGGTATGTAGGTATGTAGGTATGTAGGTATGTATGTATGTAGGTATGTATGTATGTAGGTATGTAGGTATGTAGGTATGTATGTATGTAGGTATGTAGGTATGTATGTATGTAGGTATGTAGGTATGTAGGTATGTAGGTATGTAGGTATGTAGGTATGTAGGTATGTAGGTATGTAGGTATGTAGGTATGTAGGTATGTAGGTATGTAGGTATGTAGGTATGTAGGCATGTAGGTACGTAGGTATGTAGGTATGTAGGTATGTAGGTATGTAGGTATGTAGGTATGTAGGTATGTAGGTATGTAGGTATGTAGGCATGTAGGTATGTAGGTATGTAGGTATGTAGGTATGTAGGTATGTAGGCATGTAGGTATGTAGGTATGTAGGCATGTAGGTATGTAGGTATGTAGGTATGTAGGTATGTAGGTATGTAGGTATGTAGGTATGTAGGTATGTAGGTATGTAGGTATGTAGGTATGTAGGTATGTAGGTATGTAGGTATGTAGGTATGTAGGCATGTAGGTATGTAGGTATGTAGGCATGTAGGTATGTAGGTATGTAGGTATGTAAGTATGTAGGTATGTAGGTATGTAGGTATGTAGGTATGTAGGTATGTAGGTATGTAGGTATGTAGGTATGTAGGCATGTAGGTATGTAGGTATGTAGGCATGTAGGTATGTAGGTATGTAGGCATGTAGGTATGTAGGTATGTAGGCATGTAGGTATGTAGGTATGTAGTTGTAGGTATGTAGGTAGGTATGTATGTAGGTATGTAGGTATGTAGGTATGTAGGTATGTAGGCATGTAGGTATGTAGGTATGTAGGCATGTAGGTATGTAGGTATGTAGGCATGTAGGTATGTAGGTATGTAGGCATGTAGGTATGTAGGTATGTAGGTATGTAGGTATGTAGGTAGGTATGTATGTAGGTATGTAGGTATGTATGTATGTAGGTATGTAGGTATGTATGTATGTAGGTATGTAGGTATGTATGTATGTAGGTATGTAGGTATGTAGGTATGTAGGTATGTATGTATGTAGGTATGTAGGTATGTATGTATGTAGGTATGTAGGTATGTAGGTATGTAGGTATGTAGGTATGTAGGTATGTAGGTATGTAGGTATGTATGTATGTAGGTATGTAGGTATGTATGTATGTAGGTATGTAGGTATGTATGTATGTAGGTATGTAGGTATGTATGTATGTAGGTATGTAGGTATGTAGGTATGTAGGTATGTAGGTATGTAGGTATGTAGGTATGTAGGTATGTAGGTATGTATGTATGTAGGTATGTAGGTATGTATGTATGTAGGTATGTAGGTATGTATGTATGTAGGAATGTAGGTATGTAAGTATGTAGGTATGTAGGTATGTAGGTATGTAGGTATGTAGGTATGTAGGTATGTAGGTATGTAGGTATGTAGGTATGTAGGTATGTAGGTATGTAGGTATGTAGGTATGTAGGTATGTAAGTATGTAGGTATGTAGGTATGTAGGTATGTAGGTATGTAGGTATGTAGGTATGTAGGTATGTAGGTATGTAGGTATGTATGTATGTAGGTATGTAGGTATGTATGTATGTAGGTATGTAGGTATGTCATGTATGTAGGTATGTAGGTATGTAAGTATGTAGGTATGTAGGTATGTAGGTATGTAGGTATGTAGGTATGTAGGTATGTAGGTATGTAGGTATGTAGGTATGTAGGTATGTAGGTATGTAGGTATGTAGGTATGTAGGTATGTAAGTATGTAGGTATGTAGGTATGTAGGTATGTAGGTATGTAGGTATGTAGGTATGTAGGTATGTAGGTATGTAGGTATATAGGCATGTAGGTATGTAGGTATGTAGGCATGTAGGTATGTAGGTATGTAGGTATGTAGGTATGTAGGTATGTAGGTATGTAGGTATGTAGGTATGTAGGTATGTAGGTATGTAGGTATGTAGGTATGTAGGTATGTAGGCATGTAGGTATGTAGGTATGTAGGCATGTAGGTATGTAGGTATGTAGGCATGTAGGTATGTAGGTATGTAGGCATGTAGGTATGTAGGTATGTAGGTATGTAGGTATGTAGGTAGGTATGTATGTAGGTATGTAGGTATGTATGTATGTAGGTATGTAGGTATGTATGTATGTAGGTATGTAGGTATGTATGTATGTAGGTATGTAGGTATGTAGGTATGTAGGTATGTAGGTATGTAGGTATGTAGGTATGTATGTATGTAGGTATGTAGGTATGTATGTATGTAGGTATGTAGGTATGTATGTATGTAGGTATGTAGGTAAGTATGTATGTAGGTATGTAGGCATGTATGTATGTAGGTATGTAGGTATGTAGGTATGTATGTATGTAGGTATGTAGGTATGTAGGTATGTAGGTATGTAGGTATGTAGGTATGTAGGTATGTAGGTATGTAGGTATGTAGGTATGTAGGTATGTAGGTATGTAGGTATGTAGGTATGTAGGTATGTAGGTATGTAGGTATGTAGGTATGTAGGTATGTAGGTATGTAGGTATGTATGCATGTAGGTATGTATGTATGTAGGTATGTAGGTATGTATGTATGTAGGTATGTAGGTATGTATGTATGTAGGTATGTAGGTATGTTTGTATGTAGGTATGTAGGTATGTAGGTATGTATGTATGTAGGTATGTAGGTATGTATGTATGTAGTATGTAGGTATGTAGGTATGTAGGTATGTAGGTATGTAGGTATGTAGGTATGTAGGTATGTAGGTATGTAGGTATGTAGGTAGGTAGGTATGTAGGTATGTAGGTATGTAGGTATGTAGGTATGTAGGTATGTAGGTATGTAGGTATGTAGTATGTAGGTATGTAGGTATGTAGGTATGTAGGTATGTATGTATGTAGGTATGTAGGCATGTAGGTATGTAGGTATGTATGCATGTAGGTATGTAGGTATGTAGGCATGTAGGTATGTAGGTATGTAGGTATGTAGGTAGGTATGTATGTAGGTATGTAGGTATGTATGTATGTAGGTATGTAGGTATGTATGTATGTAGGTATGTAGGGTATGTATGTATGTAGGTATGTAGGTATGTAGGTATGTAGGCATGTAGGTATGTAGGCATGTAGGTATGTAGGTATGTAGGTATGTAGGCATGTAGGTATGTAGGTATGTAGGTATGTAGGTATGTAGGTATGTAGGTATGTAGCATGTATGTTAGGTATGTAGGTATGTAGGTATGTAGGTATGTAGGTATGTAGGTATGTAGGTATGTAGGTATGTAGGTATGTAGGTATGTAGGTATGTAGGTATGTAGGTATGTAGGTATGTAGGTATGTAGGTATGTAGGTATGTAGGTATGTAGGTATGTAGGTATGTAGTTATGTAGGTATGTAGGTATGTAGGTATGTAGGTATGTAGGTATGTAGGTATGTAGGTATGTAGGTATGTAGGTATGTAGGTATGTATGTATGTAGGTATGTAGGTATGTATGTATGTAGGTATGTAGGTATGTATGTATGTAGGTATGTAGGTATGTAGGCATGTAGGTATGTAGGTATGTAGGTATGTAGGCATGTATGTATGTAGGTATGTAGGTATGTAGGTATGTAGGTATGTAGGTATGTAGGTATGTAGGCATGTATGTATGTAGGTATGTAGGTATGTAGGTATGTAGGTATGTAGGTATGTAGGTATGTAGGTATGTAGGTATGTAGGTATGTAGGTATGTAGGTATGTAGGTATGTAGGTATGTAGGTATGTAGGCATGTAGGTATGTAGGTATGTAGGCATGTTGGTATGTAGGTATGTAGGTATGTAGGTATGTAGGTATGTAGGTATGTAGGTATGTAGGTATGTAGGTATTAGGTATGTAGGTATGTAGGTATGTAGGTATGTAGGTATGTAGGTATGTAGGTATGTAGGTATGTAGGTATGTAGGTATGTAGGTATGTAGGTATGTAGGTATGTAGGTATGTAGGTATGTAGGTATGTAGGTATGTAGGTATGTAGGTATGTAGGTATGTAGGTATTGTAGGTATATAGCATGTAGGTATGTAGGTATGTAGGCATGTAGGTATGTAGGTATGTAGGTATGTAGGTATGTAGGTATGTAGGTATGTAGGTATGTAGGTATGTAGGTATGTAGGCATGTAGGTATGTAGGTATAGGTATGTAGGCATGTAGGTATGTAGGTATGTAGGTATGTATTTATGTAGGTAGGTATGTATGTAGGTATGTAGGTATGTATGTATGTAGGTATGTAGGTATGTATGTATGTAGGTATGTAGGTATGTAGGTAGGTATGTATGTAGGTATGTAGGTATGTATGTATGTAGGTATGTAGGTATGTATGTATGTAGGTATGTAGGTATGTATGTATGTAGGTATGTAGGTATGTATGTATGTAGGTATGTAGGTATGTATGTATGTAGGTATGTAGGTATGTATGTATGTAGGTATGTAGGTATGTATGTATGTAGGTATGTAGGTATGTATGTATGTAGGTATGTAGGTATGTATGTATGTAGGTATGTAGGTATGTAGGCATGTAGGTATGTAGGTATGTAGGTATGTAGGTATGTAGGTATGTAGGTATGTAGGTATGTAGTCATGTATGTATGTAGGTATGTAGGTATGTATGTATGTAGGTATGTAGGTATGTAGGTATGTAGGTATGTAGGTATGTAGGCATGTAGGTATGTAGGTAGGTATGTTTGTAGGTATGTACGTATGTATGTATGTAGGTATGTAGGTATGTAGGTATGTAGGTATGTAGGTATGTATGTATGTAGGTATGTATGTATGTAGGTATGTAGGTATGTAGGTATGTATGTATGTAGGTATGTAGGTATGTATGTATGTAGGTATGTAGGTATGTAGGTATGTAGGTATGTAGGTATGTAGGTATGTAGGTATGTAGGTATGTAGGTATGTAGGTATGTAGGTATGTAGGTATGTAGGTATGTAGGTATGTAGGTATGTAGGTATGTAGGTATGTAGGTATGTAGGTATGTAGGTATGTAGGTATGTAGGTATGTAGGTATGTAGGTATGTAGGTATGTAGGTATGTAGGTATGTAGGCATGTAGGTACGTAGGTATGTAGGTATGTAGGTATGTAGGTATGTAGGTATGTAGGTATGTAGGTATGTAGGTATGTAGGCATGTAGGTATGTAGGTATGTAGGTATGTAGGTATGTAGGTATGTAGGCATGTAGGTATGTAGGTATGTAGGCATGTAGGTATGTAGGTATGTAGGTATGTAGGTATGTAGGTATGTAGGTATGTAGGTATGTAGGTATGTAGGTATGTAGGTATGTAGGTATGTAGGTATGTAGGTATGTAGGCATGTAGGTATGTAGGTATGTAGGCATGTAGGTATGTAGGTATGTAGGTATGTAAGTATGTAGGTATGTAGGTATGTAGGTATGTAGGTATGTAGGTATGTAGGTATGTAGGTATGTAGGTATGTAGGTATGTAGGTATGTAGGTATGTAGGTATGTAGGTATGTAGGTATGTAGGTATGTAGGTATGTAGGTATGTAAGTATGTAGGTATGTAGGTATGTAGGTATGTAGGTATGTAGGTATGTAGGTATGTAGGTATGTAGGTATGTAGGTATGTAGGTATGTAGGTATATAGGCATGTAGGTATGTAGGTATGTAGGCATGTAGGTATGTAGGTATGTAGGTATGTAGGTATGTAGGTATGTAGGTATGTAGGTATGTAGGTATGTAGGTATGTAGGTATGTAGGCATGTAGGTATGTAGGTATGTAGGCATGTAGGTATGTAGGTATGTAGGTATGTAGGTATGTAGGTAGGTATGTATGTAGGTATGTAGGTATGTATGTATGTAGGTATGTAGGTAT